>PVKM010001814.1:0-72238 GCA_004027735.1 Carollia perspicillata
CCTTATCTCTTGCTGCTTCTAGAATTCTCTCCTTCATTTTAGTCTTGGCTAATGTAATTATGATGTGCCTTGGTGCGTTCCTCCTTGGATCCAACTTCTTTGGGACTCTCTGAGCTTCCTGGACTTCCTGGAAGTCTGTTTCCTTTGCCAGTTTGGGGAAGTTCTCCTTTACTATTTGTTCAAATAAGTTTTCCACTTGTTGCTCTTCCTCTTCCCCTTCTGGTACTCCTATAATTCGGATGTTGGAACATTTAAAAATGTCCTGGAGGTTCCTAAGCCTCTCCTCATTTTTTTTGAATTCTTGTTTCTTCATTCTTTTCTGCTTGGTTGTTTTTTTCTTCCTTCTGGTCCACTCCATTGATTTGAGTCCCAGTTTTCTTCCCATCAGTACTGATTCCCTGTGCATTTTCCATCATTTCACTTATGAACGCCTTCATTTGTTCATCTAATTTGCGACCAAAATCAACCAATTCTGTGAGCATCCTGATTAGCAGTACTTTGGACTGTGCATCTGATAGGTTGGCTATCTCTTGCTTGCTGAAAAGTATTGGCTTTGGGGCTCTGAGCTTTTCTTCTGAGTCATTTTTGGTCAGGTGGTGCCTGTTACATATGAGGGGCGGAGCCTTAGGTGTTCACCAGGGTGGGGCAGCCTAGTCACCAAATTGTGACGCTGTCTGTGGGGGCGGGGTCAGAGAGGGAACAATGGTGCCTGTTCTGCACTCTCTCGAGTTTGCGTCCCCTCTGCTGCCTCCCACAAGCAAACTGGGCCCCCTGGCACTGGTTCCCAGGTAAGCAGGCCTATGCACGCTCCGGGACCTTGCAGGTCTCCCAGGCGACCTCTCCTGTGAGGCTGAGAGCGTCTCCTGGCATCTTTTCAGTCGGTGTTTTTAGGCTTTATTGCCTGTCGCTGGGGCCCTGGGCTGTGTGGTCTGTCTCACTGCCCGCTCTTGCCTACTTTATCTGCACGCGAATGTGTGCCCACAGTTGGCCAACTGCCCTGCGTGCCTTGTGTGCTCTGCTGGTCTCCTCCCCCCGTCTGGGGTCTGCAAGCTCCATGCCATCTACGCTGCCCGGTGCTCCCGAGCCTGGCAGCCACCACATTTTCCTGCCGCTTTCCCTCTCCACCGGCTGCCGACTCTGCCCCTCTTACTGATCTGGTTGAATGGTTGCTGGACTTCCGTAGTTCAGTTTTCTGTGTTCTGGTTGTGTTATTGTTTATAAATATGTGTTGTCCTTAATCTTGGCTGTGAGAGGAAGTACAGTGTTTCCACATATGCCTCCATCTTGGCCGGAAGAGGAGACCCAGTTTTATCTCTCCCACTTACCTGCATGGTGCCTGGCATATAGTTGGGGCTCAAAGCAATTTTTGCAACTGCTTGGTAACTTGCCCCCAACAAGCTCAGGTCACACAAGTTGACTGACCAGACAGAACTCGAGCTTCCTGCTGCTCATAAAGGCAGCCCCCATCTCTTTTTCTGCTCTTTAAATTATGCAAGGACTGCAATTCAACAACACCATACCCTTGGTGACTTTTGCAGAGTCCCTTCAGAACAGAGGCTGAATGAAACAGGCCTTATTCTTAATGGAGGTCCTAACCCATAGCAGGCTGAGACTTTGGAGGCAGAAATGCATTGTGGGCCTCAGACAGTCCATTTGTGAGAGTAGGCAAAAGCCCAAACACCACCTGTTTTCAATATGAATGTCTCCATTACCAAACACATATTTTTACTTAGGCCTCAAATTAGGTCGAATGCTGAACCAGCCTCCAATTCCCCACCAGCCCAGCCTCCCAGAGCAGGGTTTCGCCTGTATAATCAGCTTGCCTGGGCCATGGTGGTCTGGCTGGCATCCACTCATGATGCTGTGAAATATGAGTGCTCACTCAGCTTATCTGCTATCCATATAGCCACCCTACAAGTCTTGCCATGTCACCAGACAGACTCCTGATTGTTATTAAAGCAGTGAATGGGATGAGCCATGCCTTCCCTCAGGGGAACAGCCAAAAGTGTAAAGTAAATGGAAACCATCTTTCTCTTGGCCCATCATGACAAGGTTCTGGAGACCATCTCGGTGGCACGTTCTCCTAAGCATGTGAAACAGTTCAGCGGCTGGAGTTTTTCAGAGCTAATGAGTGATTTGGGAAACTTGGAAGCAGCCTCCCGTGCTCTGCCCTTCCTCTCTGCCCTTGCCTCAAATCCCTAAATGACAATGTCATTGCTTTGGCTGAAAACTATGCTCCCTGTCAAAAAATGCAGATGATGCAGAAGGGGAAGTACACCATACGCCTCTGGGGCTTGGGGAGTAGGAGGTAGGAAGAGGCTGATATGTGGGATGCCTGGAATAAACTTGGTTCTTCTCACATTTTTTTCACCCAGAGTTTTAGAATCTGTCAGTGGGAGTTCACACTGACCGTGGCTCTGATTGGTCTGAACATGCCAATGGTGACTGCTGGAGAAGTATGTTGTAGGTGACAGGATGACAGAGCCCAACCTTTAAAACAGCTGGATAAGAGCTAATGAGGCTTATCACCAGGCTGGTAGGACTTCCCAATGCAGCTTCACCTCAGCCACTATGTGTTCATACAGTCACAAAATGGATGGCTTTTAAACTAAAGAGCAGAACTTGTACTCCCAAAGAGTGCTGGCTCCTTCCAAGTCCACAGGTTCCTTGTGAGGCCTTCGGCTACCTCCAGCAAAATTGACACACTCATGGGACTTGAAGCACTATTCACATGACCTGCCTTTGGAACCCATTTCTGAACCATGTGACAAAATTCCCCTCCTTCCATATCACATCTCATATCACATCTCGTTCCCTCAAGACTGAGGGAATCCCATGAGAACTTGGCTTCTTGGCACCTACATTACATGCAAAAGAGTCTGGTTGGTCACAGAACCCTTTGGCCAGTGCTTCAGACTTGGCCTTCACTAACTTCTGGCTATTTAAAATATATATTCATCAGAGGCAAGAGATATGCTCCAAAGTGGGGGTGACTCCAAGTGTGCTGCAGGCCAGTAAGGCATTCCCTACTGAGTTGCAGGGGCAGTGGCTAACCTCTTGAGGAAATGACCTAAACCAGGGATGTCGAACTCATTTTCACTGGAGGGCCACATCAGTTTCGAGGTTGCTTTCAAAGAGCCTAATGTAATTCTAGGACTGTATAAATTATTACAATAAAGTAATTTAAAAAAAAAACTAAATGTAGCTACTCCTTAACAGTTAAGCGAGAACTTGGTGCTGCTGCCAGGTAGAAACAAAGTGCTGGGCTGGATAAAACAAGGTGGAGGGCCGGATTTGGCCTGCAGGCCTTGTGTTTGTGACCTGTGACCTAAAACAGAGACCACTGGAAAAACAAGGGCAAGTCTGTTAAAGAAGAAGAACGGCCAGGTGTGACTATTGGGAAGTGGGAGCAATTTTCTGAAGAGTGATCCCAGAGGCTACAGCAAGCTCTTGGCCATAGCTAGAAAAACATGAATCTGCATCAACCATAATTCTACAAAGCCAAAAGCAAATCCAAAGCCCCATTCTAAACATGGGGCATCCAGGTCCAAAGAAAGGAGATGGGGGAGGTGAAGCCGCTACAAGGATAGTGACTTCAGAATTGTTGGCGGAGGAAGAGCAAATGAATCTGGAAAGTCGTAAGCAGAGGGGGTGACATTATAGATGAAATCAACCATGAAATAAGAAGTAATATCATGTCTCTGATGAAGCAAAAATGATCTGACACTGCGGGCATACTTATAGACACTCTTCCCGGTTGGTAATAGAAAAAAATCCTTCCTTGGCATCACGCTGACACTTGAAAACAATTAACTGGTATCTATGATTCTGGTGAATCCAAGCAACTCCTATGACCCACATAGAGAAGAATAGAGTCACTGGGATGAAAATAGTCCCTTGATCTCTACCCTAGGAACCTTCCTAAAAATACTGCCCCTAAACTCCACCTACTGCAGCCCAGCAGGCAATGCTACCAACCCCCTGGACTCCCCTTGCCAAGGTGAGAGCCATTGGTATTCCTCATTTATCTGGATTCATGTGAACATACCAAATACACCATCCTACTTGCACTTTGTGAGGTGGCAGCAAAAGAAATGATCCCTTCCTCCCACAGGGACAACCAGGAATTCAGCTAGGCTTCTCCAATCTAACTAAAGAAGGAGCAATGTGGAGCCCAGATACAACATCTACTTTCAAAGTTCGTACTGCAAGGCATTTCCTGAAAACATTTTCCCCAAAAATGTTAGTTATTAGGTTATGCTATGGTCTAATCTCTTGCTAAAATTTAAATTCTTCAAACCAAAAATGGGTTTGAATTATGGAAAATATCTAAAGATGTTAACACAGACAAGCCAATATTTCCCAAAAATATTTGGTTGTTTATTTGTTTAAGTATCTCTTGGCAACACACATATATATATATATCTTCAAGGAAAGTTTAATTTAGAAAGAACTGAAGTTTAGAAACAACTGAAAACTTCCATTATCAGTGGAAATACTAACAGCAACTTCAAAGGCTCTACCTAATTACTGAGCAAACAGTACATGTGCGTACACTCTGGAGTTGACAGAGAACCCTTTCTAATAATTAGAACTGCCTGGAGATAGAAAGCCATCATAAGTAGTGAGATCTCTGTCACTGGCGGTGTTTAAGCAGTGGTTGAGCAACCACTTGGCAGGACTATTGTTGAGGATAATCATTCAGTCATCAGGGATACAAGATTGACCTGTGTGACTTTTAAGGGACTGTGAGAATTGAGTTGAGCTGGTATATGTCTAGAGGCATGGAGTGATTTTTGTGTAGCTTTACATTCCAGAGTCCTTGAAGCTCAGTGAAGTTCCCTATCCCTGCCAAAGCTGCTGGCTAATATGTTAATATAGTGCTCCACTTCTCCCTCCCAGATGTAGCAACAGTGCCTTATACCTCCTACTAATGTTATCCTCCAGTACTACACAGGGATAACCAACCCACCTGTGTGCCCACCCAATAGTCATTCCTCCGTTCTTCCTTGTCAATCACCCCCTAATTTGTTTGGTGTCCATCCTCCTTTGTGCAACCACATCTGTCATATAGGACTGGCCTCAGACCAGGGCATAAATCTTGGTTAGCTTTCATATTCAACAGCTTAGGGCATGTGAGCTGACTCTAGGCAATGAGAGGTGAGGGGATGTTTGCTAAAAGAGGATACCTTCTAAAAAAGACTTCTTAGCTCTTCAAAAGAGACTTAAGGAAAGAAAGTTTCTTATTGCTACCAACAAAAAGTGATGTGTGCATGTATTATTACAACTGTTACAGCCATGGTTTTTTTAGCTTTATTTAGGCTTTACAGCCATCTTTCAACCATGAGGGAAGCTATCTATCCAACATGGTGAAATTGGAAAAGTTGAAAAGCGGAAAGAATCTGGAACCTTGATAATAAAATTGAGGAATAACCATCCATGGAGTTTTCCTACACCATTGCTTCTGGATATAATATAATAAATATAATAAATATAATATAATATAATATAATATAAAAATATAATAAATCCCTTTTGTTTAAATGATTTTTAGTTGAGTTTCTCTTTAGTTGCAGCCAAAAGCATCTTAACTAATACCACAGTCTTTGATGGGATCTTGTCCTTTCAACATGTTTTAGAGATGTGGTAAAACCACTTTTCATCCCTGTCATCTGGGCCAGAATATTATAGAAAAGACACATGAGGGGAGTACTCAGAATGATCTTTTATGCCCAACACTGGTCTGTAAGCATCCCCATACTCTGTATCCTTACTCAAGCTTCCCTTTTGGCACGATCGTGCTCAGGAAACTCCTTGATCGCTTATAAAATGAAAACTCTGGTGAATGTAGCTCGCTGACTCCCCACACTTGCCTGGGCTTTTCTAGAGTATTGGGTATGGTGGACAGAGCTTGTGCTCTATTCAGGAATACTAAAGCCTAACCTGTCAGTGTGACAAGACGATCGTAGTCTAAAGCAATTTGTCTGATTCCTTTCTCCCCAGTAGTTCTCTGGAGGTAACAGTAATTCTGACTGACTGCCCAACAGGGCTGCGTGCCCTGCATCAAAGGTCAGACTCAAAACACCTTTGCTTAGGCCAATGACTCTCAGAATGTGGTCTCCAGAGAAGCAGCATCAGCATCACCTTGGAATTGGGTAGAAATGCACGTTTTCAGGCCCACCCCAGTTCAACTGAATCAGAAATTCTGGGGCTGGGGCCTGGCCATCTGTGACTTACCAATCCCTCCAGGGTATTCTAAAACATGTCAAACTGGAGGACCACTGCCCTAGACTTTGGTACTGCCATGACTGGTAACTGAGGGGTGGAGGTGCTTTCCAGGGCTCTAAACTTGATTATTTTATACTGTGAGGACCTCATCTCACTATGTAATTATACACAGTCACACACAATAGTCACAACAATAGTCACAGCTGTCACTATATGATTATCTATTTCCCTCATTAGTGGTGAGGTCCACAACAGTGAACACCAAGTGTATTTTGCTTTGTTATTGTATCGCCAGTGCCCAGCACAATGCCTGTCACATAGTATGTACACCTTCAATGTTTGTTGAATGAGTGAAGAGGGGTCTTTATGGGCCACATAAATTACTGGATGGCATATTTTGCTCCCTACAAAATTCAGCAAATTCCTAAGGTAATTATCTAGTTAAGATGTTCAAATCATAGTGTTTTGTGCCTATTGATTTTCATGTTTTCCCAACTTGAAGTCAGCAATGAAGACAAATTCAAATTACTCCATAATGTGACTTCCACTGAGCAGGCTATCATGCTAAAAAGCCACAGTATTAGCTACTCTCCACTACAGGTTATGTCTTGAAGGACACTTTCCTGTATTCTTTTTTGCTGAAGCCTTGACTCTGCAGAACATTAAAGACCCCACAGCCAGTCTAAGAGGAAACATGCACATTGCCTAAAAAGCCCTTGGGCTTTTGTCAGCATCAGCCCATCTTCACTCAATCTCTACTCTTCCAAGGCCCCTTTGGATCTTCGGGGGAAATAAAGATGGAAATCTGACACGGGAAACACTTCAGTATAGCATTCTCCCTCTCCCTGTCAACTCTGGCAGCAGAGAAGCTGCTGTAGCTTCACTATGTGACCAGGAATGAAGAGCTTTAATTTATGAAGGAAATGGCAACTCCTCGGGAATTCAAAAACTGAACGAAAATTGGAGAGACAGGAGGGGTAGGTGAAGTGGTGGAATGTTCAAAAGGATGGAGGTGCTCACCTTGAGTGCCCTGCCTGCTTGCCTCCTAGGAAAGAGGCTTACTGTGTGGAATTTTGCTCCCCCATCTGCATTAATAGAGAAAAGTTAAAGACTGGTGTTTTAGGAATGTAGACAGTGAAAGGGCAGGCAGGTAGAGACTACTTGGAGCTTCTCCAATGTTGAATACTCAAATCAGAATATTATTATTAGAGATTTAGAATAATTTCTTGATGGGAAGAACCCAGCTTTACACTCCCATCTGCTCATTTTCAGTAAAACTTAAGTCATGAGACTTTGACCTAAGAGCAGCCTTCCTGCTATCACTTGACACTGGTAGGTATAGAGGCACACTCCACTCTAAATATGCAGCCACACAGAGGGCTCCAACAGTACAGACGTGGGCAGGGTCCATCTCAAGATTCCCTGCAGCTGGAGCTTCTTCCTGCCCAGGCTCCAACCTGTGCCCATTACCAAAGGTGGGGCTTAGTGGCCAGACCTCAAAAATGCAATTATCCCTCATCCAGGGGCCTAAGTTAACATGGTGCCTGGTGACTAAAGTCTTGATGGAACAGCTCATGGCACCCTAGTCCCCTAAAGGACACTCCTTACCTTGGAACACTGTTGTGCTTTCCAGCTCCCAAAGTCCTGGTGTGTGCATCTTCCCAGTATTTCCTCATAGCCACTTTTTTACACTAGACAAGGCAGGGACTGATTTCTTAAATAAGAGAAAAGCCCATAAAGAGCTAGCAGCTGCTTTGTAGTTTTCAAACTGTGATGTAGGTAACACGACTTAAGTCAACTGTACCAGCAGGAGGCAAGCAGATAAGAAGTTTGGCCCCTTCTAACCGCATCATCACAGTAGCTGCTCCTTAACTCGATATATATATTTGGTCCACTCATCTCACTAGCTGGCTGCCTTATGCTTGAAGAGGTTTTTCAACAGCCCTGTAATCCCAGGTCCCTGTAGGATGGTGCTTTGGGAACCAGACTCCAGGCATCCTTCTGTGAGTTTCTCTCCAGGGTTAGGAAGCCAGAGCGGAATAGAATGGCCTGAGATGCCTGGGAGCTCTGGAGTGCCTTTGCAGGCACAGCTGGGCAGGTGAACTGGTATCAATGCTTGAAAAATTCTGGAGAGGATATGTGCAAGTGGCTCGTCAGAATTCAAGTGTGTGATGGGGTGGAAGGTTGGGAGGACCACTTTTAGTATGTCTGATGGCCTTATGAGCATGGATGTCCAAAAAAAGTACCCCTTGTGTGGAACCAGATTTAGTTCAACAAAAAAGGCTCCAAATCCAGGTCATTTAGAGGAAGCCAGATTGTGTAAGATGTAAAGGGAGCTGAATCCCTTCAGTTTGCACAGTACAGTGCACATTGTCAACCAAGGAAAAACCCATACAACCCATGTTGCATACTTCTACTTAGTCTTCCTTATACACCCTGGGCATCATGTCAAATCCTACTCAAGAATTTGCACTAAATAGTGCTGGATTGAATTTCAAATTACCTGCTTGGCTTTTGAGGGCTTCATACATTAATCCCACCTATCCCTAGTCTTGCAGTAGCAAACGTATCCCCTCTGCTTTTCAGACGTTTCCTTTCTGCCACTTCACTACCCACACTTGCCCCACCTACCATCCCTAGACATTTCACTCCCCCTCCCTGCCCTCACTCCTGAGGCAACCTGTAACACCCAAAGAGGAACCAATGAGGAGTCCTGCCCATAAGGAGCTCACAAAAGAATTCCTGCTTCTTCCCTCCTGGCAAACCCAGGTAGAGCTCTGCTTAGAAGTCACCCTGACAGTTGCAGCGTGACTGTTCTCCTTTGACCTACAGATCAGGTAAGAATGATGCATTCGCTGATGTTTACTGGGTGAGCATTGTCTCCCCAGTGGAATTATGGGCTTTGTGAAGACAAGGACCCCATCTTCATTACATCCCCACTCTTGTCCTCCCAAGCAGAGATCAAGGTCAGATGTGTCATGCCCTGGCTTGTGTGGCTCAGTGGACTGAGTCACTGTCCTGTGAACCAGAGCTGCTGGTACTTTTCCCAGTCAGGGGACATGCCTGGGTTGCAGGCCAGATCTCTGGTAGGAGGCGCATAAGAGGCAACCATACATTGATGTTGTTCTCCCTCCCTTCTCTCTCTAAAGAAATAAGATCTTTTTTAAAAAGGTCAGATGTGTCACAAATCATATCACTGCCTAAAATTCCAAGTGTTTTTGGGGGCCCATACATCCAGGGCCAGAAGGACTGCCATTAGAGACCTCTGGTAATGAAAGGCACGCCTTCCTAGGTACTTGATCTTTGGAGTTTGTTTCAATAAAATGACCTTCAACTTCTTTGGTTGACCTCAAATGACAGGTCTCCAAAAGGGAACTTTGACAAACTATGCGATGTGGGGCACACAAGGGTCCATCCAGCCCTGACATGTTCCTGGGCCAATGGCCAAAGGGGCAGGTTGACGAAGAATAATGTCTATCTCCAGATGATGCTTCATTTCCCCTGTACCACTCTGACCCACCTCAAGTTCAGGACTTGGTTCATCAGCTGGTCACCATCAGCCTACAGCGCCTTTCATTTAACCAACTATGTCAGTCCCTACCCTTTGAATAAGGTAGAACTCCTGCTTGTTCAAAATGGATCCTTGACTCATTGTAAGGGGATACTTTGCCTTTAGTTGTAGGAATCCACCCTTCTCACAGCTCCTGATTCCATAGTTTTAATTACATTGCCTCTCAGCCTCAATTTTTGCAGACTAGTGAGGCATCATTTGCTTTCCATATGGAGGAAGAACCTTCATGCCCTGCTGGTATTAGCTGTTTCTCTTTGGACTTTATCAAGGTTTTGTGTGAAGGTCAGACGCAAGAGTCTGTGTACCCCTAGATCAAGACATTTCCCCTTTTTCCCCAGCATATACTACCTGATAGGCATGCTGGGACATGTGTTCAGGAAAACCACCAACAAAAGGTCCTAGGGTCCCTTCCTGGGTAGACAATGTCACAATCTCTTGTCCCTAAAGCACAGATTTTTCTCTTCAGATGCTGTCTTTTCTAATATGCACTACGACCAGTCCAGCAAAAGAAAACTATTGTCATTCATCTCATTTACAGCAGTGCCTATTTGGGTTGTGTGTCCAATCTCTGACCCAGGTGTGATTTTAAGGTGAAATCTTGTCCAGGGCTCTTTCAGAAGCTCCCGTTATATTCACTGGGTCCCATGTATCCAAAGAAGTATTTACCTCCTCACAAAGCTCCATGAGATTAAGCAGGCATGAATTTTCCCCATGTAAACCATGGCATTTTTCTCAACAGATTGTTTGCCTGAGTACTCAGCAAGTTGGCCCTTCCCAACAATGCAGCTCCAGGGCACCCCTAGAAGCTCTTCCAGAACTATGAGAGGTGGCATAGGCCCCGTGCAAAATCATCTGAGCTATTTTTCCATTGAAGTGCACTGAGGAAGGAGCCACTATGTGAGATTAGAAAACCTTTTCATATCTCCAGGTGGTCCCTGACTCCTTCCCCATAATCGGGTAAGCCAAGTCAACCAGTGACAGGACAGCTGACATGTCTGACAGGATCGTTCCTAACTAATGATTCAGACCATGTGGAACAAAGGGAAAAAGGTAATCGAAGGGAAAGTGGCACCTGAAATGGTCTCTGGTGGCAGATCAACTTCTGTTCCAAATCTGCTTCTTGCATTTTTTACCCATCACCCCTTGGGCAAATGACCTAACTTCAAGTCCCCTTGGACATCTACAAAAACAGAACAATCCCTATTCTGCAGGAGTGCAGGATGATCACCCTGGCCTGGTCTTACTGCTAGGCACACAGATCTATCCCACCTCACCACTCGGCCAAGAGACGACAGGTGAATAAACAAATAACTTTTGAATAAACAAATAACTCTTCTTTCACAGTAAATAGTGTGTTCAAATAACTGTTTCTGCTGCCAGAGCTTGTTACAAAGTATTCAGAACTGAAACTGCAAAGGAGTAATTTTTCATTATACTTTAAAACAAAAGTGAGAGGAAAGGTACTCAAGAACCTTAAAGGCAAAAACAGTGAAAGTGGGTTGAGATCCTAATGTGTTCAGAAAATCACTGACTGACCATTGATTATTTCTTTGTGGCTAAGCTGGTACCAACTGCTCTGAGTGGTGAGTCACCAAGAACACCATGTTATCATCAGTTTTAGCTTATGTATGGAGATGAATAAAAGCAAAATTCCAGGCAGCGGTAAATCTAAGAAATTCTATCTGGAATGCATTTTATATGTGTGTGTGTGTGTATGTTTTCTTGGCAGGAGACTTACCTTCCTAACTATGCTTCCCTTAGGCTATCATTAAATTTAGTCTGCATTCCCCAAGCACGCACCACTGACGGCAGCGGGGAGGCAGCCCATAAGTGACAGGGCAAGGTCTACCCTGTCCACCTGGGATTAAGTGTTTGAAACTGCACAAATAAATCTGTGTGTAGATATGACTGTGTGTACACACACCCCTTCCAATCCTGGCATGTAAGAAACATGGAAACACAGAATGGCAAGCAAGTTGTTGCAAAACTTCCCCAAAGCCCAGAGAACAAGACCGTAAAACCCTTTAGAGAAGTACCTTGGGTCACCACTCACGTGTTTTATCTTCATTCTTTAAGCACACCATCAACTTTTACCTGGTACAATTGATGCATGAAATCCTTTTTCTTTCCAACAACCTGTTCTCTTTTCAGAATTCCTAACATTTCTTTAAGAAGTGTCAAAAGCAGACCGAAAAGTGCATTTAATCCTATACATGGACACTCATGCTGAGAAATGGCTTTCTGTAGATTTTGCTGACTAGTGCTGAAATTAGAAGTCTCTTCAAACACTGATGACTAAATACACAACCTTCCATGAAAACTGAACTTGGATAATTATTTACATATGCTAATGACTCCTTTACCAATGGATAGATAATTCATCCAGTAACCAAGATCTAGTTACAAATTTTCCTAATACTAATTTCATCTTTACCCTGTGTTGGCAGCTGATGCTGCTTCAAGGCATTTGGGATTGAGAAAACATTAAAAGTACTTCATTCTAATAGAATGGGTGAATTCCAGAGCCCATTTCCTTGAAACCATCCACGAGCATTAACAATGGTATTAATATGCTGCATTGTAGGAGGATCTTCCCAATGGGTTTGGCCAATGTCTTCTTCTTCACTGGGGAAAATAAGAAAAACTACCAAAAGCTAGCCTTAACATGAAGAGAGAGCATCCTACTTGTGTGCTCTGAAATGATAGAACTGCACATCCAAACTGCTCCTCAGTCAGGTCAATGTTTGTTTCTTGAGAAAAAAAATCACCTAATCTGGGCAAAACATGGTAAAAAACCAAAATGTCATATCCCTGAGAAGCCATGCATTTAAAATAGACATGTGTATCTCAAGAGACCCCCTCCTCTAAACATTTTAAGTTAAAATAAAACATTTTAGGGAATAAAATGCTACATTTCATTTTTTAAAAAGGAAAATATTCTGGCTTGCTCGTATATATATAAATAAACTTTGGAAGAAGATGTATATAAATAACTAATAAGTTTATCAAGAACATGGGGATAACTGGGCAGATGGGCAGAATTGAAAGGGAAATGTTATCCTATGTCTGTCTGTCAGAGTCAGTCTCTGTCTCTGTCTCTGTCTCTCTGTCTCTCTGTCTCTCTCTCTCTCTGAAACCTGAATTAGACAAGTAAATATTATATAGCATTTGCCTTACTGGTAGATTTGAATTCCTATATTATCATATGTAATCTCAGAGATATTTTTCACATATATAACAAGGATTTTTATTGGAAAATACTAGAAATTGTAAAGTGTATCACAGAATGCTGTTATGTTTTTTTCTATTTAGATGGAAGAATTTCCTCAGTGCTTTTGTTCTTATTTCAAAAAAGATGGAAAGTTGTATTTGGTAATTTGGCATTTGCTGGAGTGATCACACATACACACAGGCCTCCTGTAGTGGATCCTGTTAACATACAACCCTTTGGCTATGCAAATACACATATTTTGCTAACACAAAAGGCAAAGTAGAATTTTGTGCAGCACCATCTATACCTATTTTTATTTTGATTTTATAATCACAAATGATAAATTTTATTTCATGTATAAACTGTAAGATTTCTAATACTCAGGAACTAAAGATAAAAGATGCAAGTTGATTCTTAGGTGCTAAATACTATTTTTGAAGGAAAATATAAATCTAAGAGATACAAAATGTGTTTTCTTGAGGTAGAGAGTGGGTGAAGTGTTTGAAAGAAAAATAATTTACAAGTGACTCTGTAAAACACAAACCCTTCACATGCTATTAACTGAGGCTTTGGAAAAGCCAGTTCTCCTAACATAGCTTTTATTCTACCTCATATTGTGAACTCCTACATTTTTAAAATATTCAACTTGCCTTTATTATTTCTTTGGGGGGGGGGGAGCCTGCCAGCTGGTTAGAAGCCAAGAGTTATCCAGTCAGACCTGAACGGAAAAATCTATGTTTTGTTTATTTCATAGTTCAAGTTCAAAGGCAAGAGACAATTTAAATAATAAAAGAGTAACAGAAAAGATGCAAAGAAAGAAAACAAATCAGTAAGAGTCCAGAAGAACCTTCAAGAATATTTAATTCGGAAAATGTTATTGGTTTAGAGAACCTGACTGAAAGAAAACAGCTGGGTAGAGTTCAAGATTTTAAATTAAAAACAATCTAACAAGGTCTATGGGGATAACTCTTTGAGCCACATTTTGGAGAGCAGATTCATTTCTACCAAGTAAAAGTAATAGCAGTCTAAGCTAGAAAGGAAATTCCTCACAACTGAGGTAGTTACTAAGTATCAGCACATTTTCCAAGTTCTCACAAGTCAGCTTAGCTATTTACAATCCATTTTTCCTCATACATAAATGGAGTGCCTTTTTAATTTCATGTCTTCTGTGATTGTTTTTAAAAAACCACTTTATACACACCAGCCAGAATATGCCTATTTTATTAACATCATGCTTTAATAAATAACTGGCTACTTCTAATAAAATTAAGCTTCTGTTTACAACAGACCCCAATATTCCATTTTGACCATTCTGCAGAATTTGGTGTAAAAAGCTGACTGAAATGTAGACCCTGAGCTATCAGTAATTATGTTTCAATATAAAAATAGAGAATTACTCTTACAACTGAAGATTGAACAATAACACAAACAACCTCTCTGTGGGTTTTAATTTCTGTAGAAATGATTGGGATCTTAATGGTTGTCTAAAGCAAGAAGAGACTTGCAGAATTTTCTTCTTTCTGAAGACTTTTGGAAACTCCTTTTAAAGTGATCTGTCACATTCTTATAGTTTTATGAGCTGTCATTTAGTAAGGGCACAGGGAAAAGTTTCCTAAGGGAACTAGGCAGTTGTTAGTCTTTCGCCTGGGACAAATGATGCAGTCTTTGCCAATTCACCCATGTGGCTAAGAGTCACTGCTAAGATGTTCTCTTCTCAGCTCTACCTGGTTCCACTCCCTCCCCCTCCAAAAAAAAATGAAAAAAAATTGGACACCCAGATGTCCCCCAAGTGGGCTTCTTGGTTGATAGGGTAGCATACAGCTATGAACCACTGAAAGCGTTTTGCCTTTCTGATCAGAGCAGGTTGAGCAAAAAAAAGACTCAAATAAGACAATCTTAGAATTCCTTTTAAAAAACTGGGATGGCAAAATGAATTCCAATACAAATGCACAGACAAAAACTTTGCTCAAGCGTTAATGCAATTCCCTGAGCACTGGCTGTACCCAAGTTCTAACCAGCCTCCAGGCAGCTCCTCTGCATAGCTGGGTTTGAAATCTCATAGGCTATAACAATGGGGACCAAATGAGATATGGTTAGTCACTTATTTCTGACACTGGGATATCAATTCAGAGAGGGTCAGGTGTGGACATGAAGACCAGCACATAGTGGCTTGCTAACGTGCCTGGATAAAGACAAAACAAAGAAACAAACAAACCCCACCTGTAAACAAAGTGTGAACATGTGGCAACTGGGACATCCTGTATGGCCTTAGATATTTCTAGGGAAAATGCATCAAGAATCTTCTGAATGGGTTACACTTTAAGTGGGTTCAAGAAATGAACCTATGTGATCTTAATTTATATAATTCAACTCAATCAAAACAGGTAGTCTGCAGTCTCTTCTAGTCACCAGGTAGCAATGAAATATAACATCCTTATGTTGATGCTCAAAGACAACCTGACAAGTGGATTAGAGACCCCCTTGTGCCTTCACACTCTGTCCTAAGTCAATTATAAAAAAGAAAATCACCTCCTCTCCAGATAAGGCAACTAAAACAATAGGGATAATGTAAATTTTACTGCTTGTTGGGTTTTTTCTTTTAATAAGATAACGTGATAAATAAACCTGCTTCTATACAGCTATTTAATATTTCAGAAATACGTACATGTTACATGCCAAGAAAGAACCCTGGTTTTTTTGTAAGAAATAAGGTGAGATCATTACTGAAAGAAAAAAAAAACCCACAAACAAAAACAAACAATAAAGAAAAACAAGAAAGTGATAAAAATCACAAATGCACAACTAACTACAGTTCTGTACCTATACCACTAGCCACGTTTAACAAGATTCTGGGGAAGCAGGAACTTACTTTACGTACAGGTCCGTTTTTCCCACAAAACTGAATGAAAAAACAAGGTCAGAATTTTTTAAACCAGTGGCCACATAGTAAAAACTGTACATTGTTGTCCATTCATTTGAAAAGCAAAGTCACTAGGATGGTATAAAAGTGATAACCGGTGCCTTTTAACTTTCTGATGATGAACACATTTTCTGTAAGATTGAGAATTATCTCCACTCTCTCTGCATAACCAGAAACAAGATGCAGGAGACAGTGAGGAGGTAGGGCTGGACCCCAATATGGGCACCAGCGCGGCTGGCTTTGCCATTGGCATTCTTCCCAGAGTGGTCAGTTGCGTTATACTCAAGCTCCGAAGGGCACTGCTGATACTCACATCCACTTCCACTTCCTTCTCCACTGTTTTCATCAGCTATTTAAAAAACAAAAACAGAACAGAGACTTCATTTCACTTGTTCTCATCACAAGGTGTATGAGAAAAATCGGTACTTTACAACTGCAAATGCTTACTGATATCAAAGAAGTCCACATCATTCCCACTATAAGCATTCTTCATTTTACTGGTCATAACTCGAAGAGCCATGATTTGACGAAGGATCACCACGTCCTGTTTGCTGGTGTCAACCTGGACCTCTGGATTACTGATCTGGTTGGCTAATCCATTCCCTGTCACTGCAAACAGGTACCTGAGATGAGAAATGACCCCAGTGAGATTATCAGTAAAACAAAAGTTACAGAAGATCAAAGACTTCTTACTGGATTCTAGCATGTGCACTGAGTACAATGAACTTCCACTTCTAAATAAACTCAAATTTTTCCTTTTCCTGGGTTATCCATCTTTTTTCTCCCATTTGAATAGGACCCTTTTTGAAAGCTATCCATTTGGCAGAGGTTGGTGAGTCAGAGTAAACTGCTGATAAAGTGGGTACTTATTTCAGTTATGGATTATGTAGGGGAGGAACACAGGACACCATCAAGTAAGAGAATGGATCTGGTGCTTTATAGGACAAGCCATTGGGTGAAGAACCACAGGTGTTTGTTAAATGATTTTTTAAACAGCACTATTCTAACAGTCTGTTCCCTGGCTGCAGCCCTAATGCTGGAATATGGCCATTATTATAGACTTTTGACCCAGTACAAGTAGCTGGGTATCTTCTCAATACTTCAATGATAAAGCCCATTCCTAAGAAAGTCTAGAAGCCTTCCATGTTGTTGCTACCTACTTTGAATTGCTTCTCAAATGACAATGGAGAAAAACACTCTCTAAAGGTTACCCAGGCATCTAGGAAGGGAGAAACTACAAATCTATGGACTGGAAGTTAACCTGCTTTTGCCTTTTCCATTCCAGCAGTCATCTTCATTGCCATTTCCCGCAGCCATCCTCTCATCATTGCAAACGTTGCTAGGGAGAGAGGACCAGAACTTCTTGGCCTGTTTCAGTTTCTCCTTGACATCAGTAACCTAATTAGGGGAAGCAGAAGAGACACCTCTGTAAACCAACACCAAAGTACCTTACAGATGTGCCTTTGATCATTTCTAAAGTATCTCCAGAATGATATGCAATTCTTTTCCAAGATTAGTCACTAGAGAAAACTAAAGATCAAATTTACACTTAGAACTATAAAATTACTCAAATGAATTAATAGTTGAAATATTCTGAAGGTGTTTCCTTGACCCACTGCCCACTCTACCTCTTCCCTGTAACTACCATCTGAGACTCACCAGGTTCCAGTCTCAATAGGACACAGTCTCTCCTCACAATCCATTTACACTCAGGATTCAGCTTATATATTGTCCACTCTGTGAAACTTGCCTTTCACTGTCCTCACTCCCCTTGTCTATCTTCCTTCCTACTGCTATATTTGAAGCACATTGCTGTGTGTAAAGCAGTTTGCTTACATTTCCTTATCCTTCTCCCATCCTATCACTTACTATTGTAAATCACACACACACACACACACACACACACACACACACACACACACACACACCATCTTAGTTAGTAAGCTGGATTGTCTGCATGTCCCTCTCTGTTGGGCCCTTTTCAGAACAAGGACCTGTCTTATAACCCTGTAACTAGCACAGTGATGGGCTCATAGTAGATGCTTAATAAATACATGGTAAAACAGTAGGTGGGTTTGAAACAAGACTTATCGCATCACATCTCCTCGAGTATATAGGAACTTTCTGAGCTAGAAAATTGATAGGCAGATTTACCAACACTCACATTAAATGTGCTTGAAAATTTTTACCTGAAAAACCCATACTTGTAAACCCTTGAGCTAAAACTGCATTTTGAGCAAATGTTTTCTGTGTTTTTGTCATTAAATGGCCATTCCTAACAGCATGCTTACCAGTTGGTCCAAACTAGTGCCAGCTGCTGTGGTTGGGCGTTCCTCGGGGTGATATGGTCTGAACCGGGCATTGAAGGCCGTTTCCGAGATGGAACGGGAAATTCGTCCAGCTGGGAGGGGTTTGGGGGGTCCACATCCCTGGAAAACCTGCATTAGAGCAAGTGTGATCATATTAGGGAAGTCACATCACAAGCTGAAGGGGGCTTGAGTTTCTCCTTTTCAGTATCCTGCCCTCTTTACCTTCTGAGACACTTGCACACTATTGTCCTGCATGTTCATAATAGCATCAGAAATCTTCACATCGATGGGATCCATGACTGATTCAATGTTGAAAGGGCCCTCTAGCCTCTCCGCCACCATCAGCATAGCATCTAACATGAGGTTTGGGGAACAATAATACAGCATAAAAAGTAAATCATTAGTTCATCCTCAGGTAATCAGGCTGATCATTTTAGTGTTCTTGTTTGTTGTAGAAGTAGAGGGAAGGCATACATCATAATTAATTGATGTTTTTATATCTATTTCTATTTACATCAAACTGCACTGAGTCATTATGTATCACCAACTCTCCAAGGTGTACGGTGGCCAGATGAATGCTTCATTCTACAGCAAGGAAACCCAATCAAGAATCTTCTATTATACTGATGGCTGTCAGTGTAAGGCTCTGAGCTAGCTCCCAGCAGACAAACCTAAAGCTGGAGGCAGAATAACATGGTAGTTCTCCCAGAGACTTCCTAGGATCTTTTAATTTTAGATTCCATTTACAGGAGTCAAAAACATACATCAGTTAAAACCCTGGCATACCAACATTTTTTTTTTTCACAAAACTCTTCCAAATGACTGAGTGTACAGAAAACACAAATGGAAGCATTCCTATGAATTCTAATGACTTTAAATAATGGAAGTTTTGAAAACTGCAATTTTTGGAATAAGAAAAACTGCCCATTTCAAATATAAGGGCCTTGATTTATTTAAAAGCAAAAGATGTTCCTCTCTGAGTGAAAAGACAGCACCAGGGGTCCACACAAACCATGTACTCACAGTGCATTTTCACGGATTACTCTGTAAGTCACTTTTACATGCCGGAGGAGTCTGGAATCTTTTAGTTAGTACACATTGAACCTCTTAAATAAAATATGCTCTACTTGTTTTCTGGTCATTCATGTTTGTTGGGATTATGAGATTTACTATTTTGGCCTCATAGATATTTCACAAAATTAGAAAAAAATGGAAATGTAACCTCTCCCTTTTTTTCTTTACTGCTTAAAGCATGGCAGGAAAAGGATAGTTATGCTCACATTATCCACAGACTTCAGGTAGTCTGACGACAGCTGCTGGAAAAAAAGGCTAATTTCCAGGAGGTTGTGTGTGTACTCAACAACACTGCAGGCCATGGCTGAACTTCTACACCTAAGCTTTCCAGTGAAAAGGAGCTTCAACATCAGCATATCAATGCAACCAAATTTGGTCATCAACCTTTCACCTTCAACCTAGAACAAATGCAGCACAGCATTTTAAAGCACAGGGTCATTTCTCTGAACTACAATTCCAATGTCACAAACTACAAATAGATTTCCGTGAAATGCATTTTTTTACAAGTAATAACAAATGAAGTTTCAAATTGCATTGTGGCAAGCACCAATAAAGTGATGCTTCCAACCTCTAAGTAAAGGCTGCCAGCATGAATATACCATTGTACTAGAGGAGAGAAAAAATGCTTTTGATGTGCTAGCAAAAGCAGACTTTTGTAAACAAGTGGAGCACAACTTCACTGTGTTCATCATTGTCAAAGCAGCAGGGCTGCCGTGTACAGAAAGCACATTCCTTCATAGCTGAGAAGTCAGCCCTTGCTCCAAATAAAAATATTATGAATAAACAGATAATAAACATCCAAAAATGCAGACTTTAAACAACAGAAAACAACACATTTTATAACTACTTATTCCCCTAGTGTTGAGGAAAAAGCCAGATCATTAATGTGTTTGTGAAAGACTGAAAGGAAACATAAACCCCAATTCACTGGCTGTTTGGCGTCTTTCTCAACTCTGAGCCGGCCAGCATACACAAGGGCCTGGGAATGGAGAGTGAAGCTGGGTCTTTGTTGGGGCCGGTGCCATGGCGTTGCATGCTGCACGGATGAAGAATGCAAATGAGGGTGCATTCTGCATGTGGCCTGCAGCCCAGGAGCCAAAGCTGCCCCTAACCCCTGAGGAAAAGTCATGATTGGCTATCAGCTGGGCTGTTCCTTACAGCAGCCAGCCCTGATCAGAAAAGCAACAAGCAAAGTCCAAAGGCAGTTAGTTGGTTTGGAGTTTTGGTTTTATCCTGGTTGATCTAGACTACAAGGTGTCATTTGACTGTCTGCCTCCTGCCAGGAACTGGCTGGTGTCTCCACCAGCAATCCCAATACCCTAACACTAAATTCCTGCTGGCAGCAACATATGACGTTAATAAGGTTGGCTACAAGTTGAACAATTTTAGCACTACTATAGCATGTGACAGAGAACAAGTGGCACCTGAGCATAGCTTATGACTCCCCAGAAATTGTGTTTTTTTGGTTGGGGGTGGGGTGGGCAGGGAATATATTCAAACTAAAGGTTTCATAGAAGCAACTACAAAACCAAGCCCAAGGTGTTTCAAATATTTGGATCCCCCTTGATAAAGGCTGATGATACTTGAATAGATGCAGTTAAAGAGAAGAAAGGGAGGGCATGGCAACCAGAAGGCATATTTGAAAAACTCATCCTTAAATCTCTGAAAGCATCTAGTTCAACGGCAGGATTTCAGGGCTCAGGATCTCAGTACTGCTCCCCCCAGTCCCCCAAGCAATGAGGCCATCCCTTCTCGTGAGGAAAAGTGATTCCTTCTGCACTGTGCTGCTAATAATCAGAAACCCACATCTTCAGCCTCACAACAGGACTAGAAGAATGAAAGGCAGTTTCCTGACTTAACCCTAAGATCTGATTTAAAGAACTGGGGGGAACCTTTGACCATTCATTAATTGCTATCACTTAAAGAGGAAAAAAAATTCTTCACAAAAAAACCCAACAACTTATAGCACATGTAGCAGAGGTATGTAAATTGGAACTGATTTCTGCAATCACAGAGCAAATTAATTAGAGCATTATGAAAATTCATGAAAAGCACTGGGGAGTAACAATGTCTATTATTCCTGGCCTTTGATATCAGGTTTTTAAAAATAAAGGGTAAAATATCCACTAAACATCAAGTTTAGATACAATTATACACCTTAACCCTCCAAAAAGTATCATTTAAAATAACCAAGGAAAATTGATTCAGAAATCCTATCAATTTTCAATTGGGTTTAATTTTTTTCTCGATAAATAACAAATGTAATTTTTAAAACACACAACAAGAACAACAGCAGCAATTTAAGTCCTCCTTGTTTTAGGGTACCTTGTTGAAAACATTTATCAAGCAAGCTGAGCATGGCTTTGATTTGATGAGGGTGGACCTGCATAATCTTGGGGGAAATATAGAGAACTTTTATTTTAATACAAAGATAAGAGTTACAGTTTTGGCCAGAATATTAGAATACCAGAATAACACGAGGGGCATGCCACTCTGCACCTTATTTCTGATGTGTCTGTAGAAAAGTTAGCAAGCACGCACATACTAACAACTCACACAAACTAACGCAGATTTTTCCTAGATCACTATCACCATACATTTTTTTGGTATCATTTGGTAAATTCTACTCCTTTGTCCAGAGAACTAGTGCAATAGAAGTTATAGGGTGAAGTAAAAGGGCTAAGCAAATTGAAAAAATAAATTGCAAACTTGACATTTGGGTGTGGGGTGAGAGTGGGATTAAAGAAGGGAAAGAAAAAAAAATCACCTTTAGATCTGCAAATGCCATGGGCTTTTATTTCCATGGGAAATATTTTAAAGCAACACCCTCTCCCATGGCTTCATTCTGGGCATGATGTGCCATTTATGCGTGTGTGTCTTTGCTGGTCTTATGCCTTCCCTTTCATGGGATTCTGCTTTTCTGTGTAAAAGATTTTTTTCAGGTCTTCTAGCTTTGAGCTATTTAGGCTACAATTGTGCTGAAGTGCTTAATATTCACATCTTTTTTTTCTTGTCTCAGTGTTCTCAAGAATCTGTTGGAGCCAATTTATTGATGCACTTTCAAACAGAGTTAATATGGTAATTAGCTCTCATGCAGACTAAAAAGGCATTCCCCACTGCCAATTCCCCCACCAAAAAAAAAAAAAAAAAAAAAAAGCTAGCAAATTGCATACATGTTCCCATGATGTGGACAAATAAGTGAAAATAGGTGCTTATAAAGACACTCAAATTCTGCAATTACCCAAATGTGGCTGGGGGATGGGGAAAATCTGTGTTAGTTTGTGTGAGTTGTTAGGATGTGTGTGTGGCCTCACTAGACCCTTGGCATGAGGAGCTTTGACACTGATGGTTCAGGACTAACATATGTGTTAGGTAGGCATCAAGGGACTTGATAACTGGACATTAAATCATCCTTAATTTGTTCGACCTCACAAATCATAATTAACCCTCTCGGAAACTGGACCCTTAACTTACTTTGCTGTCTGGGTTCCAGTGATAGTTTTATAGGTTTTAAGTATATGAAAGAATATTTACCTCTGAAATAATCACAGGACAAAAAGTTTTTCCATTCTCACCAGAGTGGTCTGTTATTATTAAATCCTTTACAGAAAGAGAACCCCTGAATGTCTACAGTCAGATTTCACCTGATGCAAATATCCAATGGGCATCTGGCCAGTCTGCAGAACATCTGGGTGCAGTGTAACAGATATAACAGTTTAAAAGCCACTTCTGGAGCACAGTAATGACTATACGCCAACATTTACCATACATAGATGCAAGCCTATGAGGCATAACCAGATCTGACATTTAGGTGGGGACATGTCAAAAAGTCACTTTTTCATTATTAAAACTTGGGAGTCACCGTGTCTAATGTCTTCAGAAATGCCACTGTAGATTAAGAGAATGTTTACTTGGAGAATGGTATGAACTTTGAGTACACTTAGAACACTGGCAAACATTAAATACCAAACAAAAATTTCATACCTGACAATTACAATATTCCTTGTGGCAGGAAGCTGAGCTATTTTCAGTGATACAAATACATTAGTCGCTTGCTCACCTATGAAATTGTTCCACTCAACATCAAGGTCTCCTTGGTTGGCCAAACAGCCTCTCATGATGTTCGAGCAGTAGTTGTAACATGGCTTCACAGTCACTAGACCTTGGCAGTGGGAGCAGTAAATCATCTTCAACAAGGCGTGGGTACACTGGGCTGTGGGATTTACCTAATTTTGGACAAGAAAGAGACAGTGTTGGGGGCAAAGACAGACACAGAAATTGCAAGTCTATCAATTTGACCTTGAAGGCTTGGCCATGAATTTCAGTAAAGAATGCATTGTGATGGATCATTTAGCAGGCCTGGCCTGCTTCCTGAAGAGGTGAAATAAAGCAAGATTAGATTTTAAAAGGTGTGTGGTGGGAAGCGGGGGTAAGGATGAATGTTGTATTATCTTAAATAACCAAGCTCCATGTATCTCCCACCCTGTAAACTCTCATTCCTCTTCCCTGTCTTTCAATCTTTGTCTCTTGCTCACATACACACTCATTCTTATGTTAAATGACTCAATTATATCAAATTCCTGCAAATAATTTCCCAGGATCATCCATGAGACACAGTAGTAGAGGCTACCTTTACCTGCCCCCCATGCATGGTAAGCTATGGCCTCTACCATCACTGTGTTTGCCTTTGCCAGATTGAAACACAACTGCATCTTTCTTTAAAAATAAACAACACTGAGTATAGAATGTCTCTGAAACTTAATACCCCCCATCAGGGTTTAGAAAAGTATTTAGTATGTACTCCATTCTATGCCTACAGGTGTGCAGGACACAAAATTAATGTATTCTATAGGGAAGAATATGAATAAATTTAAATGTGGGGTTATGTGAGGGCCTTCCAAGGCTTGGGGGCAGTAAAGCACCAAGTCCTCAGGGAACACCTGATTAAAGACATGGGACTTGAGTTAAATTTTGAAGAAGGGGTTGGATTTAAGTAATGAGGAAGATCCCCCAGTTAGAAAGAATTAAATGAACCAAAGCTGCAAGAGAATGTACCAAATATACTGTGGCATCTTAGAACGGGGTTGAGGAATTGTGGGACATAAGGATGGCTGCATAGGAAGGAGTGGGTGCATGGATAGAATTAAAGGGGCTTCAACACTAAGCAGAAACAAGACAACATATGACAGGGTTACTAAAAGTTCATGAACAAGAAAGTGGCTTGAGTAAAAACAATACTAAACTACATTGGGCTTTCCATCCTCTGCAGAGAAATGAGACTTAGCTTCATCTTCCTACTTCCATAAGGTAAAATTGTCTTGGATATAGAATTGCTGATATTCATCCTGTTATTCATTTCTGTCAGTGCTTAGAAAGGACTATGGCTAGGTGTCACACACACACAGCTAACTAAATGTTCTGGTCTTCTCATCCTCTGTGCTCCCCCCTCTTCTTTTGGAGTCAGTTTCAGAGCATTAGGGCATTCCTCTCTATCAGTACCAGCCAGCTTTGCAAACAGACTTGGGAAAGCAGATACCACTGCAAGGGAACAGAAGCTGGGATGCAGGGCAGTCCAGCAGTGCCTTTCACCTGCTCTGGTTGTGGCGTTGAATACCACTTATCAACAGTGCCCTGAGGAACAGGAATGGGGTTGCCTAGTACTATCAGGAGAAAAACTTAACCCTGCTAGGCTTCTATGTGATGCACACGCAAACTCCCTCTTATCTCAAACAGAACTCTAGCCTAAAAGGGAAGAAGAAAACACACAAGACGGTAACTATACACAATAAAGTCGACATTCCCTATGAACAAGTAAGATTTTCTCAGAATTTGAACCAGTACCAAATATTTTCCTAGGCATTAAATTAGTCCTTTCGACTACATATTACTGTACAGTAATATCTTGGCTAACCAGTATCCTGGAGGAATGGCCATTCTAGAGAGCTAGATTTTCTGGACAGCTAGGAGAGTTCATTCCTTTAAATAAGTCACATATAATTAGGACTTTGATACCAATCCACTCCCTCATTTTACAGATGACCAAAAGGCCTAGAAAGAAGAGGTGGCTGAAGAATCACAGGATAATAGAAGTCTTAGAGTTGGAAAGGGCCTCAGAGTTCACTGGGTACAGATCTCACATTTAAGGGATAAGAAAACCAAAGCCAAAGAGATTAATAGACTTGCTGGCAGCCACTCCAACACATTTGATTCCAGCACTGCACACCTTGTGAAACCTTTGTGATGAGAAGATTTCCCACATGGATGCTGCCCTGTCTTTTTAAACAGAATATATGAAACTATACTAGTAGGCATCAGTTTCCTTCTTTACTTTAGTTGGGATCCACATTGGTGAGACTGCTAAATGGCTGGATTTTAGCGAGGTAAAGAGTTACTATGTAAATGCCTATGAAAAATCATACAATAGCACATGGCAGTTGTTGAATAGTATGTTTAAGAGGAAACAACACCACAGTAAGAAGAAATGTAGAAGGTGAAAGTGTCAACAAGTAGTTATTGAGCAACTGCTGTTTGCCAGGGATTATTCTGGAATGTACGTGTGATTAGTTAACAAGGCAAGTAGGAATTTCCATTTTAGAATATGGAACCTGTTCTAGAAAACATGAAGAAATTCCAAAACACTATAGGCCTTTACAAAATAAGTGAACATTTAAAACTCAACAGTGCTATTCAAAAAATATTTTTTTCAAATAAGTTCTTTCCCATTCTTTTTCTTTTTTAACTCTAGGAAGTGGTCCATTGTATTCTTGTAAATCTAAAAATTATTTATGCAGATCTTGTAGTGCCCTGCCCTAAAATAGATTGACGGCTCAAGATTTAAAAACAGAGACCACACTAAAAGACACAGTAGACTTTTATTAAATAAAGACTATGAAGCTGGATTTGGCAGAGTTTCTCCATTTCATTCTGCTCTGCACATGATTTGTTGTATAACTCCTAAAACGATCATAAGGAACTCAGCTCTAACATTCTATAGAAACATTAAATAATACCAGAACTGAGAAGAGAAATGGGGAAGTTATAAGAAAGCTGGGAAGAGAAAAGACATATGAAATACAGAAGTTAGAGAAAATCTGTCTTTTGTCTCACAAGCACTAATCAGACCACCATGCAGTATTTTACATGAAGGGAATTCAGAACCTGGGAAATTAACCCCTCATGTTGGGTGAGGCATTAGTATAAGAGAAGAGTTATAAAGCAGTCACAAAACCCAGAGAAAAAGCCATTCCTCAGGCCCTGGGTCCGCACTCCTGCCAATCTGCCAAGCTTAGGATGGTATACTGAAAGTGCCAAAGACCAGCTTTACATTCTGACTCTAGACTATCCCAGTGGCTAAACAAAATGGCTGCCTGTACTTTCTTCTTGGTAAGAAGCAATGCATGGAAGTAGTTTTATTCCAGAAGACCTAAGACCAAGTGGTAGATCATGCCATGTGGGAATTAACAAAAGGGTAACCATACTCCAAGGCCTTACTGTAATCCTCAGTTATGCACTGATTTTCTGTGGCATGGCATGCCATTGAAAAGAATCAATGATTGTTCCCTTGGGTCACAGCTCTTGACCAGCATTTGATATATTTTCCTCTTGTTTTGAAAGGTCAGTTGAATCTAGATGTCAGGACCTCCAGGCCCTTGGGGCTCAGGTAGGAGTAGGATACGGTTCTGACTGCTTTTATAAAAGTCACATTTTTCAGACCTCTCAGAGATTGAATAGCTTCTCAAAATGATATTGAGAAAGAACAGGAAACAGGAAAACTGTATCCTTCCTCCTCCCCCACTTTTAAACCACAAACACAAAGAATGAATTAATGTTCTCAGAGAGAAGATGCTTCTGTAATTCCTATGGTTTTATGATCATGAAAGTCTTGATGTCAAGATTCAAAAGAAAAATATTCTGTTCTTTGTCACAATAACTTGTGTACTGATAGCTTTCATTGGATTTTACTCATTTATATTATATACTTAGAAAAGTTATATGCACCAGGCTGTGTTCTAAGTGCTTTACATGTTTTAACTCATATAAAGCCTTAAAAATCATATGAAATGAGTTTATCATTTAATTTCACAGATGAGGAACCAAAGGCCCACAGAGAGTAAGGTGCTCACACCAAATCTTCCAATAAATGGCCAAAACTTGAACCTGGGCAGTTTGGTTCTAGCACAGGCACACTGGACTCCCTTGATGGTTATCTGAATGGTCTCTTGTCAGTGATAGACTACAGGAACCTTGGGGGAAGCACGTGGAGCTAGTCCTTCTCCATAGCTACTAGACCTAGTAGAGAGTACCCACATACAGTGAAGTGAACACTGAGCTATGAGGCTGGATATTTTCTAGGAAGAATCTGCAGTTGTCAAATTTATTGACCAAATGAATCAGTCTTTATGTTGGAGAGTAAGTTAGGATGCAACTGTTCTATGTAAAATAATATACTGACTGGATACTTCAATGAGAGTATATACTGTTTAATAATAAACAATAATGACTTATTCAGCCAATTCTTTGTCCTTCAAAAGGTTCAATATGCTACAGGGGTGATAAAAACATGAATATATATGTACATAGAAATATATACACAAATATACATCTAGATATAGATATATTACATCACTCACCAAACACCTGCTCACAGAGAAGTCAAAAGCTCAAGTGAACACTGCTCAACATGGAAAGATTTCACTTGAACAAAACAGAGAATAACATGTGACCAAATTCTTAACATTTTGAAAGAATTCAGCTAAAATGTAGCATTTTGAATTGATAATTCAGTGATTATCAATTTCTACCAGAAAGTGGGGAATTATTCATGCAAGAGAAATGTTTTGACATTATTGTCTAAGAATGAGGTGGTCTGATTTGTTTACTTTTCAGGAGGCAGTATAATAAAGAGATCATTATGTGGATTCAGTACTTGTATACTAATAAAATCGATGTATTACTGACCTATAAATTACAGTACTATCAGTAGCTAATTTTCAGACCTTATAAAATCCATCAAGACTTACACAGCTCTTTCTAAATGTGAAGATAACTCTATGAGGCACTTTAGAATTTAGATTTTAGGAGCCTTTGTTTCATGATAAAAGTCAGTTGGGAAAAGCGTCCTTATTTTCTTTATAACTTATTAAAACTCTTTTAAAACTACTCATTCCTGCCCTGGCTGGTGGCTCAGTGGATTGAGTGCTGGCCTGAGAACAGAGAGGTTGCCTGTTTGATCCCCAGTCAGTGCACATGCCTAAGTTGCAGGCCAGGTTCCCCAACAGGGAGCGCACAAGAGGCATCCAGACTTTGATGTTTCTCTAGCTTTCCTTCTCCCTCCTTTCCCCTCTCTAAAATAAATAAAATCTTTAAAGAAAAATACTCATCCCTGCCTTCCTCGGGATATACATTTAATATGACATATGCATGCCACTTCCACTATAAAAAAGCCTCTGCAGCAAAGTCCCTTTCTCTGCAAAGACTCTTCTAAATGCATTGCGACTTTCTACAAAATAATCTGCATTTCCCAAATACCACATTAAAAACTACTGCAAGCATCCTGAAAAAAGAAAAAAGGACTCAAGTAGTACTCTTCATGCAGCCTAGATTTCATGTCAGTAATTTAAAATGAGCCTTAAGCTGCACTGTACAGTAATAGCAGTCAACATGCCACACTGAAGTTAAAAACACATTTCCTTTTAGTTTATTTCAGTTCCTAACATACATTCAATGCAACATTTTTGTCCTGCACAGCCAAAAGTACCAAGCAAACAGAAAAGGTCTAGATTTTATCTGTTCCTTGGTAACATAAGCACCTAATAAAACTAACAGGAAACATTTCCCAAAATGATAGTCGAAGAAAGAGATAGGGAACCCAAACATGTGGTGAGATGTGATGAGTTTATTCAACAACTTCCTAACTAGGTTTGAAGTCAAATACACATGCAAAGGAGGACCTGTTCCTATTCTCCCAATAACAGGATGTTAAAAACATAACAAAATGTATAGAATAAGATAGAATTCATTAAAGAATGTCCATAGATACATTGTAGTTAAAATTCAAAATGCATAAATACTTGAAAGTTTGTCGTTTTGTTTTGTTTTAAATTATTAGACTCCCTTATGACCTAGAAGTCAAAGCATCACTGCATGGGCCCCCTTGTAGAGTGCTCTATTTGTTTTGAGAGTGTATGATCTCCATTTATTCAGTCCTTGATACTTTCTTTCCATAGTCCTACCATCACCATCTCCAGCCAGACTATAGCAAGAGTCCCACCTTCCTCCTGCAATTCCAGTTCTTAGGTTGTGAGTGAAAAAGAATATTAATGGTTCAAGAAATGTCTACAATTTGCTTCCTAAAAGCTTTTTACATTGAGCATTTATAAAATTTGTATTTATAATGATTCAGAGAAAGGGCAACATCATTCATGTAGTACTGTTGTAGGTGTTGGGTATTATAAATAGATAGAAATAAGGGTGGAGCAATGGAAATTATTTTCAAGGCAGGACAGTCATTTAGACATCACAATGGTACGGTACCAACTTCTAATTATAGTCCCTATAGTTTGGGGAGGGGGTGTAGACATAGTCCCATTATGTCAGTGTTAATAGAAACCATGAAAATGCAACTCTCTCTGGCATAGGATCTGTTAATTTTCATGGTACATGTAACCACTTGTGCATTTGTGAAAGACCACAAGAGACTTCACCCTTCCAGGCAAAACTGCTGCTACAAGCAGGTAAATAAAAATGTGTCATGAACCATGACAAGTAAAGATGGAATAAGTAATACAAAGATGTGTAGCACCAGGGTATTAGTGAACCATCTGTTACTAATTAACGTGACTTTTCTGTAGTTTGAATTGTAAAACTCAGTGGAGTAAGCTGAAACCACTGGATGTTTTGGGCCCAGACAAGCTGAAACAAGACAAGTATACTTTGACTAAGAAGTGACTTTCTCTTGAAGCTAGTTAAGCTTGCTGGGGCTAATGGCCTTTAAAAAGTTAAGTGATAATGCAATAGCACAATCAATAAAATATAGTTTTAAAAACTACACAGAAAGAAACAATATATATTTAATGTCTAAGGACTTTCAAAATAAGTGTAATAAATTATCTTAAGGGGGAAAAAAAAAGCTTAGTGATAATTGATAATCAGCCCTGGCTAAGTAGCTCAGTAGGTTGGAATATTGTCCCATAAACTAAAAGGTTGTGGATTTGATTTCCAGTCAGGGCATGTACAGGAGGCAACCAATCTCTCTCATCACCCCATCTTCCCCTCTCTCTAAAATGAATAAAAACATATCCTCTAGGGCAGATTTTTTAAAAAAGCTTAGTGACTATCAAATCACTGTTAAATGTATGCCTACAACCCTTTTGTTACAAAAGTGAGCTGGAAAAGCAGGACATACACTCACAAAGAGAAAGTAGAGACATCTCTAAGTATGCAATAACTAGCACCAAGGCAGTGATGCTTTTCATATTTGAAATTAAAGACCTCTTTATATATGAAGTAGGTGAGGTGGCTCTCTTTAATTAGGAAATACATTCTCTACTCTGAAAGGTCTTTTTCAGATCCAAGGTAATTAGTCCTATTAGACACCAAAAGAAGGAACGTTCATCTCTTAGGTTGCTCTAGTTTCCCCTGCACACTATTGTAACGTTTGGGAGAGCAGTTGTCAGAAGTGGGAACTCATATGAAAAAAACATTGCTTGGGTACCCGAACTGGTAGACAAGCTTACATCTTTTACTAATCAAATGTATATTATTCAATATGTTCAATTTGAAATGATTTTGACAACCAGATCATTTATTGGTTTGCCCATACCACTGTACCTCAAATTAAAAAAAAAAAAAAAAAAACCTCACAGACAGACAACAACATGGTGACTACCAGAGGAGAAGGGAGGTGGCAGGGGGAGGCAGAAGAGGGTAATGGGGAGAAAAATGGTGATGGAAGGAGACTTGACTTGGGGTGGTAAACCAATCATACAATATACAAGTGATATATTATAGACTTGTACACTTGAAATGTATATAATTTTATTAACCAATGTCACCCCATTAAATTCAATAAAAATTTAAAATCTGTTTACTTCTATCACCATAAATTCAAAAATAAACAGATAAACAAACAAGTAAATAAAGCAATCCAAAAAATCCAAAACAAAATCTGTTCAACTGCTAGGCATACTCCAAAAATTATGCCTGGGAAATATGTTTCAAAGTATTCCACGCAAGCTGCTTCTAAACAGAAATATTATAGAGTTGACATGTTTTTACCTAATTTGTTTTAGCACATGTAATTTCTGAGTATATTATTATTTTATAATTTGTTAAAAAGATTTTACTTACTTATTTTTAGAGAGAGGGGGAAGGAGCAAGAAAGAGAGGGAGAGAAACACTGATGTACAAGAGAAAAACACTGATTGGTTGCTTCTCACACACCTGCAATGGGGGACCTGGCCCACAACCCAGGCATGTACCCTGACTGGGAATCGAACCACCAACCTTTTGCTTTGTGGGATGATGTATAGTCAACTCAGCCATGTTGGTAAGAGCTTATTGTTGTATGTATAACTTTGATAACCCAACTTAGTTGAAGAGTTTGATTTCAAGTCAGTCTTTAAGTCCAGAAGAAACTTAGTAGTGAAGCAAAATATTTTTAAAAGTTTCCAATTACAACATTTTAAGTAGTCATAAAACAGTGTTGTCAACTAAACAATTGGCAAGTAATGTTTATTCAAAGTAAATAACCTCTATAGCTTGTATTCATTGTATTCTCATAACTATGCAAATATTTCTTAGGCAGATAGGAAACTGCAATGAATATAGAACACAGATCAACTCTAAAAAATTAGAGTTATGTTTAGAAAGTAATTTTCTCAAACAATTTAACAATACCATGTTAAACGAGAAATCTATTTCCTGCTTTAAAAAAATCATACCAAAAGGACCATCAGAAATTGATTGTGACTATTTCATTTTGGGTCACATAACTCTTTATTGCATAGGTAAGGGTGTATGAAACTTAAAAACAAAAGTCAATCTTACTGGTTGTCCACAGTTAATTTTGAGAATCATGTCAAGAATACTACACAAGAAGCCACAACTTCTTACTTTTCTCTAACCTTTTGGAGGTGGGATGATGTGGACAATGGCAAGCTTTTCTACCCCTTCATCTTTCAAACTGCACTGAGTTGTCTCTAAACTGCTTCCTTGTTTCATCAATCATCCTCCATCCCAACCTGGACTTTCTGGAATCTCAGTTCCCTAAGGGTGTTCCAACCTTGCAAAGGCTAACAACAAGACAGTCTTCATCCAGCTGCCTGGTCTTTCCTAAGAATCAACTCAAAGGAAGGTGGGTGGTTAATGTAAACAAACCACAAATATGCAAATGATTGCAAGGGGGCTTTCTCCTCCTTGCTTTCCTCTCTGCACTTGTGTGACCACACACGCACATACACACAGAAATGCAAGGCACACAGCAGCACTTTTCTGCCTCTTCAGCTTAGGATGAACACAAGACATTGTTGCAGGAGGGAAAATGTTCAGTGAACTATACTGTAAATAACTTTGATTTGGGTTAATTGCACCTTTGTTGAAGGACTCTGACAAGAGCACCTCTACGATGAGTAATGGTTGCTGAGGTTGGCAGAGGTTCAGGAACCTGATTATTCCTTCAATTACAACCATCATCTCCCCACTTGCTCCCACCCAACCTTATATGCCCGATAATGTTTTGTAATTCACAATGAAAATAACATGAAGAAAAAAAGTAAACAAAAACATGCTGGAAAGAATTCTTTCCTGAAAGTTATTGACCCAGAGATGAGAGAAGAGTAAAACTGTAATAATGAATATAACCAATTAACAAATCCTTATTATCACCCAATTCTAACACAAAATATCCTATGGGCACTTGTTTTTTTAATAACACACAATTCTTTAGAATCTCTATCATCATTTTGGTTAATGTTAGTTTCCTCTCTAACTAGGGTAACCATGCATCCTGGTCTGTCCAAGACAGTCTTGATTCCTTATTAAAAATTAGCAGCACATGTTGTCTGGGTATGATGATCAATAAGCACCTCCTGATCTAAATAAGTGTTCCAGTTTGGGCAATACATTGTATCATCACCTTAACTCTAAATGAATTCTCTGACAGGCAATCAAGTTGTTAATTTAGTGCCTGCATTGCTGTCCAGTTTTTATTGACCATTCCTCTAGTCCTAAAAGCAAGTACTGAGTTGGCCAAAATGTTCACTATGTTTTTTCCCCATGACAGCTCTAGTAGTGCTTAGCTGTCTTTAACTTCATTCAAAACAATTTTGTTAGAATATATTGTGACAACTGTCATATCAGCATGCATTTAAGAAAAAAACTCATTAAAAGCCCTGGATGGTATGGCTCAGTGGACTGAGCTCTGGCCTGTGAACCAAAGGGTCACTGGTTCAATTCCCAATCAGAGCACATGTCTGGATTGTGGGCCAGGTCCCTGCTAGGGGGCGTGTAAGAGGCAACCACACATAGATGTTTCTGCCCCTTCCCCTCTCTCTAAAAATAAATAAATAAAATCTAAAAAAAAACTTATTAAAATTGGTGAACTTTTGTACAGCTATCTTAATATTGAAGACGGAAGTAGATCCACAACATTTTGGGCTTATTATGCTTTATTATTTCAAGAAAGGTAAAAACACAATAAAACACAAAAGAAGATTTATGTGGTGTATGAAGAAGGTGCTTTGACTGATCGAACATGTCAAAAGTGCTTTGTGAAGTTTCTTGGTAGTATTGACATTTTGGTCAAACAATTCTATGCTATGGGACTGTCTTATGGATTGGAAGATGTTTAGCAGCACCCCTGGACTCTACCCACTAGAAGCCAGTAGCGGGAGATAGCAGACACACTCAAAATATCCAAATCAATAATTTTTGGTGAAAATAACAAATGTGTCTTTTATTTTATGGAAAAAACATAATGGACTTTTTGGCCAACCCAATGTAAGTTATTATTATCCTTTTGTCTCCACGTGTTTTAGAAATGGACTAAAATTTGGCTTTTCCTTTGAGGGCCTAAATTTAGGATAACACCAAGATAAATCTTGCAAAGATAACTTCAGCCCAGTATATTCTATTTCTTCACTTGTATTGAATGATGGAAGGGTAGAAGTGGAAAGGCCTTCAAGTTTTAAAATCTCATCTTGGGGAGTTAGGGGAGTGAAGGAACCACAGAACCTTTCCCCCCTTCAAGTCCTACTCAAAACCCTACAAGCATAAAACTGAGGAAAGTAAAGCTTCTCTGGTGGAGCCAAGAGGTTAGGGCACAGATGCAGACTCTCACCCACTAGAAGACACCCATCTCCCTTGCTTCTCTCCTCGAGGAGGCACCTGAATTACCTCCTTAGTTGGCTCCAAAGAACAGAATCGGAAAAATACGAGTCTAGTCCAATTTCTTTAATTGGCTAATGAGGAAAATGTGGCTCATGTCATCTGCGTTAGCCCACATATTGCGATTTCATGTTCCCTACTGGTAATTCTATAAACAAAGTCATACAGGAGTCAAGAGCCAGTGGTTCACATTAATTGTCATAGAAATGTGTGTTGTTAAGGACTCTGGATACACCTCATAGCAAGGAAACATGTAAGTAATGGATGTTCAATGCTTTTCTAGACTGTAACTAGTAGACTTAAATGTAGTCACTCAAAACAACATAATGGGGACCCTGCCTGTGTATGTTACTTCCTCTGGAAAGGAAGTAGAATATGAGCTGTAAGTTAAAAAAAGAGTATGTAGGTATTAAGCCCATTTTAAATTAAGGTTCCAAACTGAACATATATCCTATGTCTAAAAATAGCTACCAAAAATCCACTGAAAAAAATGACAATGATATATAAAGATGTTCATCACAGTATTGTTTATAACTATAATAAGGTACAAATATAAACACAAAGTGTAGGAGAAAAGAGGCAAGAGAATTGAAGATAAAAGGAAAGAAGAGTGTTGTTACTGAGCCAATAGAATTCTACTGATTTATTTTTCTACCTCCCCCAAACTATCTTAAAAAAAAAATAAAAGAAAAACACAGGATGCAAATAGCACTTACCACAGAGACTTTGCTTACTACATCTCTTGCAACTGCTAAGCCTTGAGCAAAAGTACGGGCTGCTACAAATGCACGAGTAATCTGTAGCTTCAATTTCCGAGGGACATCTCCAAAGGGCTTCAGCTGCTCAGTATACTTGCTCACACATTCCAGATACTCATCTGTGAAGTGGTACTGGGAGTTCACCAGGCGGAACATCCGCTCCAGAAGGCGAGCCCAGAAATCATTTAGCATTTCTTCCAGGTTCACATTTCCCACCACATAGTAGCGTTTCAAGTCTGCGAAGAGATCTTTAAAAAGCTCCGAGTTTTGCATGTATAAGTGGCCATATGTCTTCACAAACATGTCATTCAGGGATTTCTCTGCATTTTCAAGTAGTTCCTTGAAGAATTCTAAAACAAAAAAGAAAGAGAGAGAGAGAAGGAAAGAATGGAGGGAGAGAAGGAAAGAAACAGGGTTTTCAATAATTAAATAATCAGGTGCTTTTCAGGCAAATTTGAAAACAAATATCATGAAATTAAATCGAAAAACATGCTTGGAAATAGGGTGGATTTCTTTTGGTGAATTTGGCATCTGTGATCATTTGTCAATGAAAAGAAATCTACAGCCCTAGATGGTGTGGCTCAGTGGATTGAGCACTGGCCTGAGAATCACAGGGTTGCTGGTTCGATTCCCAGTCAGGGCATATGCCTGGACTGCAGTCCAGGTCCCCATCAGGGGTCATGTGGGGGGCAACCACACTTTTATGTTTCTTTCCCTCTCTTTCTCACTCCTTTCCCCTCTCTTTAAAAATAAATAAAGTCTTTTGAAAAACACTTTGTTTAAAAAAAAAGAAATCTTCAACACAAAGTCACTTACATATGTGTATATATCAGAGAGATCGAAAAATGAAATTTTAAACAAACAACTTATTAGGAGTCAGTACAAAATAAACATACACACATGTATACACTCACTTTTGTCTCTCCTGCAGTCAAGGTAAATATAGAACTGGGAAAAAATGGGTCTATGAAGTCTACAATATGAAATTCCCCAGAACTTTTTGTTGCAAGAATTTAAACCAGTGTTAATAATGCCTCCTAACTGAAAGCTGACACCAGGACAGGTGTATTTCAAAAGGTGTTGTTTTTACTTGGAAACAAATTTTTTTTCTTTTCTCTTCCTTATTATCTATATGACAAGTAAAAAACTGCCTAGGAAATGCTTGAGACCAAGAAAAATAATGAAACACCCAAGAGGTAAACACACAAGTTTTCTGAAAACCAGTTCTTAGGTGTTCCTTGTGCCATTGGCACAAACTGGGATATACAAGTTGACCTCGAGTTCCTAAGGAATTTATACAGTAATATCATGAGTTTTTTCTTCCAATGGGGGTGGTGGGGGGAAGACAGAGACAGAGATGAAACGTATAACAGACTCAACCAAATAATTAGTATGTTTACGAGACAACACAAGAAAATAACTGGAAAAATACGTAAGAATACTAGGTTACTTCAGATTTACTTTTTGTCCACCACACACCCACAACATAACTGTTAAAGATTTTAATTTCTTAAGTACATTTCTCTTTAGAGTTATTCTTACTGGTCCTGTTAAATGGCACTATTTTACCTGGGCTTTTTGCCTCAGATACATTTTAGGGATGGCAGATATAATTTAAATTCTAAAATCCAAACCAATTAGGAATAATATCAATGGAAACATAATTTGCTGTAAGGAACAAGAGACAATAACTTTTACATCTGTTCCTTCTAACAAACAAGCAGCTCTCTGATGTTGCTGTGTGATTCTTTCACATCCTGCTCCCCCATTTCTTCCTATGACATTTCCTTCTACAGTGAGGAATGGAACACAAATTAAGACATTCGGGTCACAGTCCAAAGCAATCAACAGCAACTTCATAAATCTCTGCAATGCCCATCTTCACTTTTTCCCCATTATTCAGAATTCAGGATTAGAGTCAGGTCTTCACTGCTGAAGAAACACTGTGTAGTCCTTGGACACCTAGCAATCATCCCTTCAGAATCGTTATGCCTAAAGCCAACTATAAGACACATGGTGACTAAGAGAGAACTCAGCCAGGAGCAGTGTAAACCAGAGTTCCGCAACAATCAGAAGCTGAGTTAATTGGGAATTAGATCTCCCTTGCAGTAACTGCTTGTATTCATGAAAAATGCTGCTCAGGGAGTCTGTTTTAAGTGATACTATTGGTGTCTAAAAAGATTCAGAAAGGAAATAGTTTACAAGCATTTAAAATATGGTGTCTGTGATCAGGGTTTTTTCCCTTTCAATTTTCAGTTTGGAGGCTTAAGAATTTATGATCTAAATATCAAGCAACCACTACTCCTAGTGCTCGTGAATGAGCACTTAATGTAGGGATAGAAATGAACACTGTAGCATGCTACATATCTAAAGCAGAATGAATGATATAGTGGGAAAGGATAGGATCTCTCATTCATGAACTCTGTAATCTGATTGGACAAAAGATTTAATTTTTCTGACTCTCTGATGCCTGATCCATAAAATGGAGCTATTACTAACTTACATCATATGGATAAGGTTTGGCACACAATAAATGCTCAATAAATGGACACTATAATACATGAGGTGATATTATTGTTATCTTTAGAGTTTCTTTCTATCTACAGTCACTTAAAAATCTTTGAAGGATGGTTTTTAATCCTTCCTGGCAGCGTCAAATATTATTCATCGGAGGGGAACATAAATTAACATAAAGCTGCTGGAGATCAGTTAAGAAGACCCAAGGCCTTACAAAACAGGAGCAATTTAGCTAAAAGAAATGCTTAATGGCTCTTGCTTCCAATGCTGTGAAATGCCCCAAGCATCTATGACGATGGAAGTTACATTTGAGTGAAAAACACAGAATGGAGAAACATCAACCCAGGGTAGAGATTTTATGCTATTGTATATTAAAGAGAGACAATATCATATACATCACATATACATATACAAAAGACCAAGGCAAAGGATTAAGCAAAAGAATTAGGAACAGAAAATTTTAGAATTATACAGCAGGTCAATCCTCAACCCTAGCCACACATTTCATTTGCATACTACCTTCTTTGCTAAAGTCAGCTCAGTACAAGGGTTGAGCTAGGGGATTGGAAATACTTTCCAGCTCTAAAAGGTGATTATTCTTAATGTCAATAGCACTAATTTAACATGAAAAAAAAACTAGATTGAAAAGGCAAAACTTTCCATATAAAAGTTGTTTATTTAAATATCCTGTCTTCAAAAAAAAGAAAAGAAAGAAAGAAAGAAAAACATCACGTGCTCCTGGAACTTCTATCCACAGCTACTTGTCTTGCATCAAATAAACATTAAAAATTCTTGAAACAAGTCAAAAGTCCCCCAGTTCTGCTATTAAATGCCATTAGTTACTCCTTTATAAACAATCGACTGGCCATTGATTAATGAACCAGAATGCATTCTAGAATTAACCCCATGACCTTAAGAGATTGGGAGCTCTTTCTAATCAACCCATTTGCTCAGTGATATAAATTACTACCTTGTATTTACATTACTAGGAAGCTGACTTTTACATATAAAGATTAATTTCCTCTTTACTTACTGTAAAGGCTGTGATTCACAGTCCTAGTGTGATATGCAAACATTAAGTAACCACAGCAACAAATTCCTGAGAAAAGCAGCCTCCTTGTAAATGATACAAATCATACTTTTTGCACTGTTAAGGAAAATCAGAGTTATACCCATCCATTCTTTCACCCAAGATCAAGTACTTGATGAAGAACAGCTAACACAAGTATGTACAAATGTCTTGCTTTATTGGTAAAGTCTGTATAAAGTTTTAACACACACTTTCCTTCATTTGAGCATAATTTCAATCCTCAAAAGTGCCTGCTAGGGCATGGTGTACTAGAAGAACATGTAGTTGACTAACCCCCTTCATCAACTGATAGCACATCAATAGACCTTTCCCAGGATGACAAGACAATTGCCAGCTACAGCCCTTATTTGGAGCTCTTAACATATCAAAAGACACAAGGGGATCCTGCCAAAATAGCAACAGCCTTTACTTCCCAAGGTTAATTTTGTTAGCTAATGTACTTTGCATGTTGAAGCTCCTCGTGAGTAAATACAATCTCTGTATCTCATGCTCCTGTGTCTTGATAACATTGCCAGGGACACAGGCTCGGTACTGTAAAGTCCCTCCTACTGGACCCCATTCCATTTCTACTAGGGATACTTTCAGCACCAGCTAGCTAATTCACTTTAGCACACTCAGATTCCCTGTCATTCAGAAATGCCCAGAGAAGGCTGAGAACATCTTTAACCTATAAGGCTGAAGCAGCTATTGCAAGTGTTCTGTACACAAAACTATACGTGGATCTGCTATATGGCCTCATATACGAACCTGATAATACAGTCTATCTGCTTATGATCTAATATTAAGAGAAAAATTAAGACAGAAGATAGGAGAATAAGTTATGATTCCAATTTGTATGTATGTATATGTATTATCTTCATGCACAAAAAAAGATTCTGTAAATGCTGGGACAGTGGTGATGGGTTGAGTGTTGGGGACGAGGGGTAATTGTTTTCAATTTTGTTCACTCAAATTTTTCAGTAATATTATATAGTCAAAAATATACACACCTTCATGTTTTCAAAAAGTATTTCTCTTTATTCTACTCATTCAAATTTCTATAGGCTTCAGTGCATTTTTCTCCATTTATCCTCACCACATTGATTTTAGAGAGAAGGGAAGGAAGGGAGAGACAGAGGGAGAGAAACATCGATTGACTGCCTCTCAGAGCACCCTGACCAAACCTGCAACTGAGGCAAGCACCCTGACAGGGAATCAAACCCACAACCTTTCAATTTATGGGAGGACACTCCAACCAACTGAAACACACTGGCCAGCACTTTAGTGTATTTAATACTTTTTAAAATTGTCTACAATAAGCATTGTGCTACTTAAGAAAAAATGTAAACACTTTTAAAAAAACAAAGTAGTTTTTACATTTTACTAAAAACATTTAATTTTCATATAAAGGATACAAATTGTAACAATTTGAAAAATATGGAAATGTATGCAAAAAAATAAATTACCCCAAATCCCACCATTAAAAGAGAGCAACAATGGTTCATTGAATTTTCTTCCTGTCTTTTTCCTATGAAGATATGTACTGTCACATTGTTGAGATCATAATGTGTTTACAACTTTTTCTCATTTAACACTGTATGGTTAGCATTTCCTATGTGATTAAAAGTTCATCAGAAACATATTTTTTAACTGCATACTATGACACCATAGGGACAGATCAGAATGTAATCATCGTAAGACATATAGGCTAATTTCCTATTTTCCTTATTATAAACACTGCTCTGATAAAATCCTTGTACATAAATCTGTATGTAGATCTTTCTTTTTGTGAGATAAATAACCAGAAATAGAATTACTAAATCAAAGGGTATGAGCACATTCAAGATTTCTGGCACATTGCCAAATTGACCTCCAGAAAAGATGGACCCATGTATGGACCCATGGACCCCTTCCTTTTTGGGTCATATTTATTACAAGAGTTTCAATTGTTCTGCTAATTCTTTCAAGAGAGAAGTGATGGAGATGGGCAGGGACAATGAACAAGAAAGACCTGACTGCTTGGGAATTCTATCAATCAATCAGTCGGAGTCAGTGCTAGATCAAATAAGCCCTTTTCTTTGCCTATACAGACAGACAAATGGAAAGAGGGTGGGCAGAGATGAACAACAATGTTCTCAACTCTCAGGCTCAAAGAGCAATGAACCAACAAAGTAGATAAAAGCAGTTCAGCCAAAGCTCTTCCATTTATTTACTTGCATCCAAATAGATCAGTTGCTTCTTGCTGATGCCATGTCTTCTTCTTAAGAAGTCAAAGCTAATAGCAGTGGCCCAAAGTAAAAGTGCTCAGGGCTCCCTGGAAGCTGCAGAAGCATTTTCAATACAATGAAATAGCCAATGCTACAGCCACAATTGGTCACACTTCAGGTAACAACTCAAAAGGCAGAAAACCTCTGTCAACATAGAAATGTGTGTTTTGTCTGAGCTCTTGATTTGATTACAGTAAGTTTGGCATTGGCTCATTCTCATCAAGTTTTACAGATTATAAAAAGAATTAGCAAAAATATCTGTCATTTTATTCTTCACATGGAAGGAAAAGAAAAGAGAATTAAAGGAAAGGGTAGCAGTGCTTTCCAACTAAATCAAAGAAACATTAGCATGGTCTGGAAAGAACACTACATTTGCTGGAAGCCTGGAAGGCCTCATGTCTTCTTCTACACTTTGTCCTAGCTACTTGTCCTGTGAAATGCTGCCTGCGGCACTGTAGCAGAGGTTTTAAAAAAGCGACAAATTTTAAAGGGATGTCTTAATGAGTGAAATCTGAGGTGAGGATTGAAAACCAATCCTATGTTGTATGTATGCTATACATTTCTATGGCATTTATTTTAAGACTTATAAAAAAATCCTTACCCCAGAATATGATTTTATTGATTTCACAGAGAGGAAGGGAAGGAGGGAGGCAGAGAGAGACAAACACAGACAGACAGACACATCAAGTTGGTTGCCACCAGTATGTACCCTGACCAAGGATCAAACCCACAACCTTTTTGGTATATGGGATGATGCTTCAACCAACTGAGCCACCCAGCTAGAGCTATTTTAAGGCTTTTTTAATGTGAATATTATCCAGGTGGTCTTAGTAAGTCACTATGGCCTAGCAAAGGACAATGATAAAACTATGTAGTTAAAAGTTACTTAAGATTAGGGGTCAGAAAAATTACACAAATTCCAGCTTAGCAAATGGTCATAAAACTTAGTTGAATATATTTATCTTTTAAGGTATTTGCTCAGTTCACCCAGAGTGATGCCATTGCTCTCATGGGTGTGTGAAGTCTAATCCCTTCAACTCACTGAGGCTCCACACTGGGTTTCCTACTGGCCTAATGAAGTAATGGCCAGTTGAACTATGGAAAAATTTCAGTCAGTGATTAAAACACAGATTTAGCTAAATTTGAAGAATGCTTCATGTCCTGCCTTTGTGAAATGACAGAAAACAACGGGGCTTTAAGGAAAGGGTGGCCACTCTGATTTACACTTGGCCCATGCAGATAGATGGAAGAGACAATTATTTCTTTTGTGTGCGTTATAAGCCAATTCACAAAATTTCTACTATTATGCAAGTTAACAAGCTTCAGGCTCATGGGAGCGTTTTCAAAGATCTGGTGAAAGTAGCAGAGAGTCTAGAAATGATAGGAGGAAAATAGAGGGTACCATACAGGCAGCTAATTAACATCTTGTAAGACCTTTCACTAAAGCAGCTGGTGTAGTCACGTGTTCAGAAGAGTCACAGAATTTTTAGAATTAAAAGGGTCTTTAGAGAGCATCTACCGCAAACCCCTCATTTTATGGATGGGAAAACTGAGACCAGTTAATTGCCTCAGGTCACTGTGAGTTCACAGCAGAAGCAGGCTGACAATTTAGTGTGCTCTGCTTCCAGACCAAAGTTGCCACATTTGCTTACAAAATGTCAAAGTTTTCCCAGTGGACTAGAATCAGACAACATCTCAATTTTGCTAAGATGTAAGATTTTTTCTAAGATGCAAAATATAAAGCAAACAATTTGATCAGGGATTTTTTTATGCAGTAATATTATCTTTGGAATTTGTTATGCCATTTTTACTATGTACTTCAGAAATACATTTAACATGGCAGCGCTCATGTTAATCTATTTGGGCTATTTGATATAACTATGCTTCTTTTAAAAGGAAATCTCACAAAGTTCAACATTTTGGGGTGGGTCTTTATGTTATGGTCCCCAAAACACGGATTATGCCCCACTTCTATTATTTCTATTCCCTTTGCCAAGCATTTCTTTCAAAGGCCCCTGAACTGAGTATCTGATTAGCATATTTATGAGACAACTGATTCAGCTATGTTAATTAGCAGTTTCACTTCAAAAAAAAAAAAAAAAAATTCCCCAAACTGGCCGAGAGGTGGAGTTGCTAGCTCTGTCACTACCATTTTCAGGTTCTATGTCTCTAGTCTAGGGTGGCAGATCTCTGGCAATGAACATGCAAGTTAAAGTGTGGATGGATAAAGATTGCTGTGTAGTAAACAGGTGAGTCCTTAAACTTGGGAGGTACAGGTTTAAAATATGGGAAACCTGAGAATCTTGTTACTGCCTAAAGAAGTGTTCTGTAATTTACCCAGGTCTGAAAATGCATGAACATGCTAGCACACACAAATGCAATTTACAACTTAAAAACTACTTTATAGCCCTGTCAGGTATGGCTCTCTGGATTGAGCGCTGGCCTGTGTACCAAAGGGTCACTGGTTTCGTTCCCATCAGGGCACATACCTGGGTTGCAGGCCAGGTCCCCAGTAGGGGGCGTTCGAGAGGCAACCACACACTGAAGTTTCTCTCCTTCTTTCTCCCTCCCTTCCCTTCTGTCTAAAATAAATAAATAAAATCTTTTTACAGATTTTATTTATTTATTTATCTTTAGAGGGGAAGGGAAGGAGAGAGGGAGAGAAATATCAATGTATGGTTGCCTCTCGTGCATCCCCTGCTGGGAACCGGCCTGCAACCCAGACATGTACCCTGACTGGGAATCAAACCGTGATCCTTGAGTTTGCAGGCCCGTGCTCAATCCATTGAGCTACACTAGCCAGGTAAATAAAATCTTTTTAAAGACTACTTTATAGACCTATAGTCTCTTCAGGTTTGCAAAGAATCTAAAATTAAATGTGTAGAACAAAAATACAACCTTACAGATAAGGAATATAAGGTATCTAGATTTCAAAATGTGAGACCTAACTGGAGCTCACAGAGGCCAAATGATGAAAAACTGGGAAAATGGGATGATTTCTGGTTAAACTAGGCTAATCCCCTGAAAGCTTCCAAACCTTACTTTATTGAAGAGTTTATAAAAAAGTAATTGTTCCTGCCTTAGAAAAAAAGTGGTATGTCATAAACATGACTCGAGTTTTGGTGACAGAAGAAGTTGCCTGGGCTCACAGAGTCAACATTTTCAATTCATACTGTAATCTTGGAGATGGCAAAAGATGCCCCTTTGAAGTCACTTGACCCCATAGGTTTCCATGTGTCCCTTTGATATTGCCTCATTACTTCTCTTGAGCCTTCTTTGTAGTGTCTTACTGCCCTCCATCTTTGTTCTCCAGTTACCATCTTGCTACTCTGCCAACTTCCTCTTTTTGTTCACAGAAATAAACCGTGATTTGGCTTTCATATATAATGGCTTGGATAATTTTTAACCGAAGCACTCTGCCATTAGATTTCTGACAGTCAAGACATCCCCTATACAATTTCATTCAACATTGTTCTTAAGCCTTGAGGATTAAAAAAATCAATCAACAAATGCAGCACCCACTTGAGGGTTATTGGTTTGTTGGATACCAGTCAACTGAGGTTTTGCCATAAAAACATTTAATTGTCTTAGAAAACCTAACTTGGAGGAAATATACAATATATCCCAGCTCTGTTCTGATCTCCAGAACACATTTCAGCAACTACTTAAAAAAAATTAATCTGTGCTCACTATCTTTTTCTCTATGCCATGTTTTAAATTAAAATCTGAAGAAACAAACTGGCATTTCACACTCATTTTTGTGACCAGTTTTGAAACTGATAAACAGTGTTAACACATTTATTGAATGTGAAGCCTGAAAGTAAAAGGCAAGAGAAACTGTTTTTCTGTCCTTTTTAAAAAACATATGTTAACACTTACTGTATGGCTTTTTAAAAAGTACACATTGAAATCATCCCATACAAGTAATGCTATAGAACCACCAGGAGCAAGAAGGGGAAAAAACAGCTATACCAGCAGGCTCACAGACAAGAGAAGTCAATGTCTGTGGGATCCACACTAGGAGCTATGTCTAATAAAACATGAGAGCAGCTGAGTGGGGAGTGGCAGACAGCAGCGGACATACCGGGCAGTGGGGACCAGAGACCCATGTCTTTCTACAACCTCCACAATTTTACAGAGATGATAAGGGTTTTGAAATACCAGATATAACTCTATGGTAAATTTCTGCACACCAAATTTTGCACTTGTATCTGAATTTCTTCTCTAGCTTGTATAAAGTATACAACTGAACTCTACTGAAGCCTAGGAATGAATACTCGATATTACTTATTAGCCACCTAGAAACAGGATATTGTTGTAAAGCTAAAAGAAGAGTTCAAGAAAATTTGAGTTTGACAAACTTAGTTGTAACCTGGTACAAATTAGTTAAGTTTTGAACCTCTGGCCAAGACGGTGGCATAGGTAAACACAGTACGTGAATCACGTCCTTGCACAAAAAGATCAAAATTATGACTAATCTACAGAAAAGCCACCATTCAGAATCATCAGAAATTGAGTTGAATAGAAGTCCTACAGGTACAGAATTAAAGAAACCACATCTGTATGAGTGGTAGGAGGGGCACGGACACAGAACAGCCTGGTCCCATTTCCATGTGTGGTAGATAAAAATCAGGAGGGATCATCTCATGAGTGAGGGGTCCCAGTGCCACACCAGGTACTCCAGCAAACAGTTCAAGTGCCAGTAAAATAAGTCCCCACAACTCCTGGCTCCAAAAACCAAGAGGCATTGAGGATGGGAAAGCATGAAACTTCTGGACTCCCTGGCAGTTCCTCTCAAAGGGCCCACACATGGACTTTACTCAGACTCACTCCTTCTGAGCTCCAGCACCAGGGAAGCGTCTTGAAAGGCATCAGAGACATTCAGAAGGAACTGAAGTATTTGACATCAGGGTTACAGGAGTGGGATGTGCTGGCATAGGCACTGTTCCTTTTCTGAGCCCTCACCGCACAGAACCACAGAGCTGGCATGTGGGAACCGTATCTGAGGCTCTATCAACCAGGCTCACACTATTTGTCCCAACCTGGTGATTCCCTGAGGCCTTTCCTGACCCAACTTTTGGGCCCACCCAAGCTGTTTCCAATGGCTTTTCCATACCAGTGGGTTATCTTGACCCATGCTTCAAATTATCAGAAATGAGCAGCATCAGGCTTCAGTGAGCCCTGTACCTCTCACTAATTTGCCTCAAGGCCAGCACAAGTATCAGCCATCTGCAAACCACTTTGTACTTAATGCTCTTTGACCCTGGACAGAATACAGTCAGCTTTCCTTGGATGTGCCACCAGCAATCAAGGCTCAACAACAAGAGGAGAGTATACACAAGCCACACAGTTGACAGCCCCCTGCATACCCAGCTTGGGTGATGGTGGAGGCTGTCCCACTGGACCCTACAAGACACCTATCACATTAGGCCACACTACCAAGACACGGAGTCATAGCACCTCTACCTAGTAGACAGAAACAAACACGGATGCTGCCAAACTGAGGAGACAAGGAAATGTGGCCAAAATGAAAGAATGAAAGAAAACTCCAGAAACAAGTACTGAACAGAATGGAGACAGGCAAGCTACTAGATAGAGTTCAGAATACTGGTTATAGAGATGAACATAGTGAGAACTATGTTCACTATGCTCAGTGAACATAGTGAGAACTTCAACAGCATAAAAAAGAGCATGGGAACCATAAAAGAGAACCAGTTAGAAATAAAGGATACACTAATTAAAATAACAATTTACAGGGAATAAATACTAGAGTGGATGAAGCCAAGAATCAAACCAGAAATTTAGAATATAAGAAATAAAAAAAGCCCAATCAGAACAGCAAAAAGAAATAGTAATCCAAAAAAAAAGAGGATACTGTAAGGAGCCTCTGAGACAACTTTAAGCACACCAACATTTGCATCATGGGGGTGCTGCAAGGAGAGCAGAGAGATCAAGAAATTGGAAACCTATTTGAAAAAATAATGACAGAAAACTTTCTTACCTTGGTGAAGGAAATAGACATAAAGGTCCAGGAAGCGCAAAGAGTCTCAAACAAGATGAACCCCAAGAGGCCCACCTGAAGACACCTCATAATTAAAATGCCAAAGGTTTAAAGATAAAGAGAGAATCTTAAAAGCAGCAAGAGAAAAGCAATTAGTTATGCACAAGGGAGCTCACAGAAGACTGTCAGCTGATTTCTCAACAGAAACTTTGCAGGTCAGAAGGGACTGGCAAGAAATATTCAAAGTCATGAAAAGCAAGGCCCTACAACCAAAATTATTCTTCTATCCAGCAAAACTATCATTTACATTCAAAGAAAGATAAAGAGCTTCCCAAACAAGAAAAAGCTAAAGGAGTTCATTATCACCAAACCAGCATTATATGAAATGTTAAAGGGTCTTCTTTAAGAAGAAAAAGATAAAAATATGAATAATAAAATGGCAACAAATACATAGCTATCAACAAATGAATATAAAAAACAAAATAAACAAGCAGAACAGAAACAGAATCATAGATACAGAGAACATTTTGATGGCTGCCAGATGGGAGGGGAGTTGGGGGATGGGCAAAACAGGTGAAGGGAATAAGAAGTAAAAATACATAGTTACAGAATGGCCATGGGGATGTAAAGTACATCATAGGAAATGGGGTAGCCAAAGAACTTATATGTGTGGCCCATGGACATGAACAATGGTGTTGGGATTGCCTGATGGAGTAGGAAGGAGCTGGATGCAGGGGGGAGAGAAAAATTGGGACAACTATAATAGCATGATCAATAAAATAATTAAAAATTGCAAAAATAAAATAAAATAAGTAAAGTAAAATAAAATAAAATAAATGGGGTGACTGGGAGGAGGTGGTCTTGGAACCTGAAACAGCTTTATGTATACCCTGTCATGCTACCAATAGACTGCAAACATAGGGAGGCTGCCAAACTGAGGAGCCATTTCTAAAGAACAGGAATTTTTCCTTCAAAATTCCAACTAATTTCCACCTTAATCCTCCAAGTAGTAATTTTTTCAAAGATGACCATCTGATTATCTTTCTAAATTTTCTCCTCAAAGTAAAAGAAAATGCTTTTGCTACTGTCTTGAATGAGGAATGTCAGAGTCAAGAGAACACCATTCTTTTCAATAATCATACTAATAACTTAGTGACTAAGAGAGAGGCAGTCTAATGATGTCTTTTGCCAATTATACTGATCTTCATGTGGTTCTAACATCATTAAATATACTTTACAGGCATGTGTGTTTGGGGGTGTAGAGAAATTATTTCCACACATCCAGGGAGAGAAGATAAAATTAAGACTAAATATAACTTTGAATACAATCTGCATACAAAGTGTTGGAAAAAATGGGTACAGTATATGATACGCTACATCAAAAAAATTAAGACAAATACATTAGAAATAAAATATGCTTTCATGGTCTAGCCTGGGAATCCAACTAATGCTTATCAAATTGTTTATAAGCTTCAGAAACAAATCCCAAAACCAATATCAGAAATACAATCTGTTCTTTAGCTGAGGATTGCTTTCTGTTTTTCTTTTTAAAGATTTTATTTATTTATTTTTAGAGAGAGGGGAATGAAGGGAGAAAGAGGGGGAGAGAAACATCATAGTATGAGAGAGAACCATTTATCAGATGCCTCTCACATGCCCCCAACGGGAGACCTGGCCCACAACCCAGACATGTGCCCTGACTGGGAATCAAATCAGTGACCTTTGGGTTTGCAGGACAACACCCAACCCACTGAGCCACACCAGTCAGGGCAGGACTGTCTTCTATATCAAATCTAATTTAGTCCAGTTTCTCACCATGGTGACGAGCCCTTTGCAAAAATACTCAAAGACATTTCACATCTCAGAAATTTGCCTTGTACTTCTTCACCACACATAATGTCAAAAAAAGCATGCTTCAAAGGTCCTATATAATCAGAATGGCCTTTAAAGCAGGCACAAATAAAATCTTAAAGCATTCCTATTAAAATTAAATCTACTTTATAGTAATCTTCAAATTGGGTGCACAGTATCAAAAAAAAAAAAAAAGAATCCTGAGGTGTTTTGGACCCTATACTCTAGTTTTTAAAATCGTTTATCTGTAACATTGCTTCAGAGACAATTGAAGTGCTTCTCAATTGGCCTGTATTAACTATTTATGTCTTCATGATTAAAAGGAAGTGTGCATGTGACATTGGGCACAGAGGACTGAAATAGGTTTGGTCATAGCTTTACATGGATAGACTAAGCCAGAGCACCAGCTAAAAGGAGAGCAGGGAAGCAGGCCAGAGTAATGAAGAGTACAGTATAGTAGCTACCTCTGAGTTGCTATTGCATAGAAACTCAAGAACTGACCTTTGACCCTGTCTGTGTTCTACAGAGCTTCTATGAATTCTATTTGTCTTTGGGGAACCCATTTTGAAATTTAATCTGAAATCTCACATCTGCAGAATCTCTAGAGTAATTTTGACTGTGTTTTCAGATGCCTGCTTTTTACTAGAAAGATTGTTTTTTAAGTGATGTGCATCAACAACATTATTCTGTAGTCACAAAAGAAAAGAAATAAAAGCATTTAAATTAAACTACTTTAATATACTTTTTGGCTGCTTGTGACCTGCCAAATGCCAAATGCCATTCATAATGCCTGCCATAGAGATTCTAATGAATCCACAAGGAATCTAACAATAAAGCTGTAGGGCTAACTTGCCCTTGGGATCAAACAAGGAAGAACATCTTGGGATAAAACTTGAACACTGAGAGAACATAGGAGCTCTGAAAAAGCATTGGTCTAAACTCAAGTGTCACTTGAATAAAAGGTGTAACACAATCTCAGGAATGAAACAAATGTGGATGCTTACTTGGACCAAAGTTTCAATACATACCATCAAACTTCTTGTAACGGGAAGCAAAGACGGCTTGCAAATTATTGCACTGTTCACTGACCACAGCTTTAAACTCATCTTTACTTTGAAGGCTGTACTTCTCCTCCATCTCTTGAGAGCAGCATGTATAACCCTGGGGGCAGACCTTCAAATGATCACCTGAAAGATAAGATGTAGGACACACTCAATTTCCATCATCACTCATCAAGTCCAAGAGGGAAGAATTTGATTTAAGGGAAGAATTTGATGAAGCACACTCTTTGCTTCATTTCTATCTGTGAGGTTACTGCAAAGGCCTAGGTATCCGATGAACAGAAACTTTAACTAAAAACAATTATTCCCTTCTTGGAAAAATAAAATAACAAAGCCACCTCCAAAAGACAAAAGAACCCCCCAATCAAGAAGTCTGCTACATTACAGGAAAGTCAGTGTGGTCATTCAATATCAATACAAGTCTCTTTTTTAATTCTTTTTTAAAACATGTTTCCTTTTTATAAAGATTATTTTTTAGTCAGAGTGGAAGGGAGGGAGAAAGAGAGGGAGAGAAACATCAATGTGTGGTTGCCTCTCCCACACCCCCAACTGGGGACCTGACCCACAACCCAGGCATGTGTCCTGGCTAGGAATCGAACCAGAGACCCTTTGGTTCATAGGCTGGCACTCAATCCACTGAGCCACACCAGCCAGGGTTCTTCTCTAATTCTTTAAGATTCTGGTAAGGTCACAAAAACGAGACCATTTTTCTAGCTTTGGAAGTTCACATTCCAAGTGAGGGTACCCTTAATAAAGAATGATTTATAAAATGTGACCAATATACCCCCAAAACTGAACAAATTTACGAGCAATAGTTATACCGGAAGGAAGCAACAGTATAAGTGCATTTCAAGGAGTTGCCAGCCAAGCAGAAACAATGGGAGTTTGTGCTGGATAATTTGAGTATATGATAAAGGGTGATATTAAACAATCTTTAATTTTAAGATTTTCTCATCCAGCATATTCTGTGCAGATGTTAGACACTGTATTGACATTGACTGTATGATTCTGTGCAATGTAGCCACTCATCCTCATATAGACTAATGGTTTCCAATAAATATAATCTTTATGTAGTGAAGGAACCCTAAGGGTAAAGAGCAATGTCAAAGGCATATCACTACACAGCAGCCAAATCCACAAAGTATATCCCTCACCTATAGCAACTGCATTTTGCTTGTGGTTTGGCCATGAGAGTGTGGAGTTGTTTTGGTGTTTTTTTTTTTAATAGATTCCAAAGTTCATATATATCTTGCTCCTATCACAGGAGAAAAATTATGCTTTAAAAAAGACATACCTCTCCTTCATAATGACCAAGAGATGTAGTGCCACTTGAAAACAAACCCACTAGGTATTTTAGTCACTCCTGTATTAACTGGCATGGTATAGGTATGCTGGTATAATTTTGCACAGATGTTTACAAGGATTCACCTTCACCATTCCTTCTGCTATTGCTGTCCCTGTTCCATGTAAGAAAAACATGATGACAAGAATCAAGATCAAGAACTCAAGAATTAATATATTGAAGACATATGAGCCTGTCAATGGTAAGCATGTACAATAAATACAGGAATGGAGAATGAAGAGCTAATCTTTCTAACAATGCTAATAATCATGGGAATTGAACTAGACCATGAGCTGGGCTTTGCTGCTTTTTTTGCTGCATGTACTTAGAGGAAATAAGTCTTTACCTAAAATACCAAAGTGGCAGTACAGGGGGAAGTTATCTCAGATAAAATTGATTTGGCAACTTATTTGACTAATACTAGGACTGGCAACTGCACATATGCAAATAATTACATAATCATATATACTCCTGATCATTCTTCCTTCCTGACAATTTAAAAATGGGGAGAGCGTTACTGCCAGACAAAATAGAATATACAGCATTAAAGGACTATTGAGGAAAGAGGGTAAAGGAAACAATCTTCAAATAACGTCTTCATCCAGAACTGCTGAAAGCCTTTTCGGCATTTTTGAAAGCTTTGGTCAACAGGTAATTCTAACAGAAAAAAAAGAAACAAGAAGGGAGGAAGATTGTATAGAAGAGTTTAGGAGCCGTGAAGCTGCAGAATATCTTAGATCTCATTAGTAAAACAAGAAGGGTTACTAAGGCTCAATTTTCTGGAAACACCTTTGTTACAACCAAAACAAAACTCCCTTTTCACTGGCTTAACAAGTTCGCAACAGGCCTTTGGTACTGACACCCATAATTAACATAGAGCTATCCAGTTGTCTCCTGGTTCCAAAATTGAGGATTTTCCCCAATGCAGCCTGAACACATAAAATAATACAAAGGACCCCAAGTAGTACAGTGCTTGCTGTAGCTGTATTTAAAAATCTATAACAACTTCACGCCCACATACAAAATTAATTGGGCCCTGGCTGGTGTGGCTCAGTAGATTGAGTGCCAGCCTGTGACCTGAAAGGTCATGGGTTCCTTTTCCGGTCAAGTCACATGCCTGGGTTGCAGGCCAGGTCCCCATTTGGGACATGTGAGAGGTAACAGATTGATGTATCTCACACATCAATGTTTCTCTCCCTCCCTTCCCATCTCTTTAAAAATAAATAAATACAATCTTTAAACAAGAAAAGGAAAAAAAAGAAAATCAATTGGAATGCTCAAAATAAGAATTTCAGATCCACGGGTCTATTTAAATGAATTATAATAGGGGAGAAGCTACTTTTTAAAGTTGTCACAGGCTAAAATACATCACAGGCTGATTTTGAAGCCCCTGCAAAGATTTTGTTTAAAAGTGTACTGAATTTTCAAGGCAAAACAATTCAAGAATTTGGAAAATAATCTATTCACCTACTCTCAGCAGGGTTCACACATAAACTAAAGGGTCATTTATTGGATTCTATAAAAATAGACTTCAAATTCCAAGGGAAAACAGCATTTTTCTCATACTTAATGCATACATGCACAGACACACACCCTGAAGCCAGCAAATTCTAAGAGAGCAGCAGGAAAGAATAATGTTCTACATTTAAGAAGGTGCTAGACATTGAAGGGTTTAAACTTACCTACAGGAATTTTACACTGAGGAGACAATCTTTAAAAACAGGTAACAGCAATAAAAATTTTACTGATAACCTGCTGAAAGGACACAGCACCATTTACACTGGCACATATAAAGAGCCCAGCGGGGCCCGTGTGCTCCACCATTTCCATACCTACCAGAGGCCCTCAGCAGGACATTATGGAGACCTGCTTCTATCTGAACACTGGAGAACACCATTGTTTTGGCAATACTAATAAAAAAAAAGAAGAAAGAGCCCACTTTCATTTTAGACAGAAGAACTTTCCAGGAAGAATTTGTCTATGGTAAAAGACATGCCCTGGTAAAAGACAACAAGAGGTCAGATACTTGCCTAATGTTTCTGCTAGCAAAGTAATCTTCCCTGCAGTGCAAACAAGCTGACTCCAGCACTCCACTTTTGCCCATATAGCCTTGAATGCACCACTTATTCTGTCTGCATTTCTAAAAAAGCATTACTTGAAAATGTAATTTGACATTCTTGCCAAAAGCTTTGCCTGAGATGCATGCAGTCCAAGACACACTTGTGAATTAAATCCCAAGACACACTCAGGCTACTGGGCTTCAGTGCCATAACTAGGTTTTGCTCTTAAGAAGTACAAGGAGGGAAAAGAGAGACAGTCTTGGTGCATTTAAAAATGGAATTATAGCTCCACATTTTGGTAAGAATTCAAGTAAGTCATTTGATTTTCAAAATGACTATTTCTACTTTAAGCGCCCAAAATGGTTTATATTAAAAGCCACAGCATACATATGATTTGAAAGACATAATACACTATGTTTGAGACTGCTACTAAAATGCTGTGTCTGAGTGAGAAATTCTTTTTCTGGCAATCTTTTTTTTATAAACCTGGTGATCCTATATACTTCTCATTTAAGGATTTCACTTTTTTTCTTTAGGCTGAGAGGGCTGAGCACAGGGACAACAGAATCTGATATGGAACAGGTAGACAGCCACTGCAGAGGTGGCACTGAGCACATGTATTTGTTAAGGGCCCTAGGTGATTTTTATACCTAACCTTCCATAAAAATTATTACTTAAAAGAGTGCTTTTACTTAAGCACTTAAGCATTAGAGCCACAGAAGAGTAGGGAATATTAACCAGTTACTCCAATAACTCCAATGAACAGCAGCTTATGATCCACACCTAACATTTGTCTCCTATATTTCCCTAACTCAACTTCCTGCTTCCGTGGCCATTGCTATGTGTAGATTCTCCATGTACCTCTTCTAGTCCCTTAAAAGTCTTCTGTTTTCCTTTCTTTTACTCTACCCATACTGTTCTTTCTTACCCTACTCCACCTCTTTTAACTGCACATCACATGAGACCAAAGGATTTTTATCTACTTGCTGAGAGTTCCCTGTTCTTAATTTAAAAAGCAGGTGAACTGAATGCTTTATGGTTCTCTAAGGAAACACCTAAATTAAGTTGTGTTTTGTACATGGCTCTTGATCAGTTTTTTCCTTGTGGGTCAGTAGTCCTCAAAAGAGAAAAGGTCCTCCAGCCCCCTGTTCTAGGTGGCTTGGATGAGATTCAATGAAGCATGCTTTTTGAAGCTTAACTCTATGGCATTAAAAAAAAATCAGAAAAGCCAAACTTTTTTCAATCACACCAGCTCTATGTAATTTCTCTTTAGTCTTCATATCAAGGTCTGAGTTTTCAAAGCTGAACAAAGACAATCACAATAAATTACTACTTAATCCTGCTGAGTATGTATTGGTTCTTCTTTTTTTCTTTTGCAGCACTTCAAATCAATGGTTAAAGAAGTAGGCATTAAACATGAGGAATCTATTTCATCCTTTAGAACTGTGCTTTCTCATTTTATCTCATTTAATCATCTCACCAAAGGGTGGCTCTGATGTATAAATGGGATGCACCTAATGTCCATTTATTTCCAATGGCTCATAACTCGCCTTCCCACAGAAAATGTTGTAAATGGCATTAGGTTTTCAGGCCAGCCCTCAGCTTATTTACTATCAACTTGAGACTTTTTACCTATGACTTATAACCATTTCTACATCTCAGAAAATTCATTTTGAAATTCAAGTAGATGCCAAGAAAAAAAAATGTCTCTCAGATTCTCACACATTTGGTGGGGTAGTAATAGACTAATACTTGTAGTCATCACTAAGATGCAGACTTTCTGGGCCTGTAGGAGATAAAGTCTCTAGAGATTACTCCCCCAGAGTCCTAAATGGAGGAAACAGCAGCCAGAAACCTTTATGGGACACAGTGGCAAAGAACCCAGGCTTGCCTGCACCCACATGACTTATAAGGCAGATCCCAAATGATTTTACCAATAAAGCAACCACGTGCCTTTGGTAAATTAATAGAGACAAACTGCACCCTAAGGGTAAGGGCAGCAGGGAGGAACATTTGAGAAGAGCACACTGAAAAACACTTAGTAAATTGCAATGGTAAGAGAATATGATTTTGCATTTGGCCTTTCTTGCCTCACTTGAGTTTTGAAGGAAACTTAGCTCTTTAAGAGGGGTTTTTAAGAAGTTAATTTAAAAGCTTCCAAACACTTAACACTATTTGAATCTTTTATTCTGCAAGGCAAATGGTTGTCTAGGGATAAGGAGACTGCTCTGGAGAGTCAGGAATATGGGTTTCAGTCCCTGCTGTACATGATTTACTACAGGCTCTTGGGGAAGTCACTTACCCACTAGAGCTTAAAAGGTCCTATGTAAATAAGAAAGCATTATGTAAATGTACATCACTGCAATTGAAAAACAAAGACAGAAATGAAGATCATCTATTATACTCTGGTAAGCTATGGAAGTTCTCCATAAAGAGACTTTTCCAACAACTTGTACTGAGAGAGAGTGGCCAAGAGAGCAGCATCTTTTCTCTTGTAGCCAGAAAATTATTTCAGGAACTTATTGAAGATAGAATTTAGGGGAGTAAAGACATCCAGAAAAGAAAACATGATCGATTAGTTGCTGAGTAGCATGCATATGTGTGGGGAAGTGATGACAACTGAGCTGACACGTTGATCTATGGGGTCATCAGAAGCACAGCCTTGGGAGCCTAAGAAGACAGTGGTGAAATATAACATGAGACCCTGGATGGGATCTTGGAACAGAAAAAGACATTATAGGAAAACTAAGGAAATCATATAAAAACTTACATGCAAATGTTCATAGCAACATTATTCATAACAGTCAAATGTCTAACAATGGGTAGATAAGCAAAATTTGGTACAATGGTATATTATTCAGCCATAAGAAAAGTTCTGATACACGTTACAACATAGCTGAATCTCAGTAACACTATGTAAAGTGAAAGACCCTGTCACAAAAGTGCACATATTATATGATTCCATTTATGTCAATGCCAAGGATAGGTTGTCCTAGAAGAGACAGAAAGTGGATTAGTGATTGCCTAGGGCTAAGGGGCAAGGATGAGAGTCAGGGGAATGGGCAGTATTTATTTCTGAAATAATTAATATGTTCAATAATAGAGTTTGGTGAGGATGCACAATTCTGTGAGTGCATTAAAAGCCAATGTACGCTGTAAATGGATAAATTTGTTGGGGCATGAATTATACTGCAATAAAGCTATTAGTAAAACAACTAAGTAAATCAGAACAAGGTATGGAGTTTAGTTAATAATAATGCATCAGTACTGGTTTTTCTGTGACAATGCACCACACTAATATCATATTCAAAATCAAATTCATATTCAAAAAAATCAAAATCACATTATCTTACCATTGCAATTTACTAAGTGTTTTTCAATGTGCTCTTTCAAATATTCCTCCCTCCTGCCCTCATCAGATCTTTATAATAGGGAGAACTGGGCATGGGATATAGGAAAACTCTGCTATTCTTCCAACTTCCATAAATCTAACTCTTCTAGGATAAAGTTTATTTTAAAAAGCAGTTTACATAGTAAAACGAATACATGAATGAAACTTTCAAAAGTCTTTTTAAAAATATAAATATTTGATGTAATTCTAATATTGGGGAACTACATTAAGCTATTCATTGCTGGGGTACTTTTCTTAATCTCTCAGTTTCTACTTTATTCTTTTTCTACTTTGCATTTGTCCTGAAAGTAAAACAATTCTTTGCCATTGGTCCAAAGAATTACAAAAAGTTTCTGTTCAACCTTCTAGATATCGATTCATGAGGCTACAAACTGAACTAAAGCACAGGTTGCTGTAGAACTCTAGTCCCTCTAAGTTACCTTAGAGCTGGGGGGGGTGCACACAATGCTCAGCTTCTAGGGAACAAAAGGGGAAAAAGCTCTAGAGGTTTGTAATAATCCCAGGGGGTGGGGGACCATATACATTAATCCATCCTCCTCCCTTGCAAAGAGGAGTGAAATTATTACATATAATGTACTATGTACCTTGAAAGCCTAAAGTCATCTGACCTAAACCTTAATAATAAAACTTATAAATTACAGTCATTTTGTAGATGTATGATTTTAGATCACCTACCAATCAGTAGGACAAATGCAGCTAGTTAGCATTTTGTAAAAACTTGCCAAAATATAGCTCTGAAGGGCTTAAGACTGCCAATCATTTTTAGGTGCACTAATCCTGAGTGTAAGATAGATAAGGGCAACCAGAAATACACATATTTTGAAAATCAGTTTCTTGTATTTTTCTAAGAATACCTTTCATGTAAATGTAGTTGGAAGAGTTACAGTTACTACTTTAAAACTCCATACCTCATTTGAGTGAGCCTGCAACAGCTTTAAAATCCACTTCAGATAGAAATCAATCCAGGCATGTTGATTTTTTTAAAGATTTTATTTACATATTTTAGACAGAGGGGAAGGGAGGGAGAAAGAGAAGGAGAGAAACACCAATGTGTGGTTGCATCTTCCACACCCCTTACTGCAGACCTGGCCCTCAATCCAGGCATGTGCACTGACTGGGAATGAAACTGCTGACCCTTGGGTTCATAGGCTGCACTCAATCCACTGAGCCACACCAGTGAGGGCTTATTTTTAAATAAGCAAATTATGAACCAAAACAAAGTTTATGTCAGGCACTCTTAGAAGCCCACCTGAACTGTATCAAATGTTTTCTAACATAAGGTGCATCACCCAATGTGAGTGAATGGCGTGAAATGCACACATTGACCTATTTTACCAACACTTTAGAACAGCTAGCACAACGCAACTGCACCTATTTTGCACATTCTCAACCACTTCGTCCAGACACAGGGCTCAAAAAGGGATAATAATACTGGCAATTAACCCAAAACTCTTCAACGAGTCTGAAAAGCCAATAAATACTACCTAAGGAGTCAGTGCTAATATAAGGCTCCTTGAAATGTGTTGGGGTAAGCTGGGGAAAGGCAGGAAAAGATGGGGTACTCTTGTTTTACAACTAACAAAGGAGAAAAATCTTTCCTGTCAATGATAGGTGCACATTCCATAGTCGTATCATTTGCGAGATTCTCTCCAATACTAATTTGTGATTTTAATTTGGATAATTTAACACAATGCCTAGGGATAAATGAATGATTCTAAATAACTCAGTTACACATTTATGTACAAATGGAAAGTACCTTAGAGAAAACACCATTCACTACAACATATTTTTCTTTGGTACCCAATAGTACCTTCTGGAACCTGTATGCCCAAGCTATGTATCACAGTCCCTGGTATACCAAAGCACTGGTAGGACTCTCTCTAAAAGAGCTAATCAAACCAGGTTTGGGTGGTCACAGAGATTCCTAGGGTGGAAGAATGCTGGTCACCAGCAGCATCTTGCCCTTTTTCTACACCTCCAGTGTGCTAAAGTCTTGTAATTGCCCCTGGGGCAGTCTCCTGTGGGAGACCACATAAGACCTTACAGAAAGTGAAGAGAGAAAGATATCCTCAGAAAAACATTGAAGACATGCCCTTCCTCCACCCCCAGGAGGCTGACTGAACACCAGAACTGCCAACAAGTAGTAGTTTCCCTTATTATTTCCAAATAATGTCTAAAGAAATCTCCAGGAATCCAATTCTGAGAAAACATGCCATAGCCATTTAGGTTTCACATCAAGATGGGAAAGAGTCAGTGGTTAACTAGAGTTCATTGCAAATGTACAAGAGAATGCGGTTGGGAGTGGGGAGACTCACAGATACCAGACACTAACTCTAATACAAATATTAATATATTTCCTGTTGTATACATTGCATGGGTTATGTGGGTCATGAAAATTTTCTAACACTTTTTATAAGTGTTCTCATTTTGGGTAAGTAGGAAAACAAAAACGCTCAATTTCTCTTTGCTCCCATCGTGATATACCTCAAATTCCTCCCTCCAAAGTACAGTATGAGAATAGGTTTTCAGTTCATCTACTTTTTAGGAAAAATATACCTAGAGAACATGCCCATTCATCATGAGTTCTTCCAAAGATATTTCTCCAAATGGCTATGTAGAAAAGCCTTTATGCTAAAGTGAAAGCAAAGTCCACTGCTTTGCATAAAGAAAACTCACTCTCTAACATTGGATTTCAGGCCACACAAACCATTCTTTAAAATTCTAGCCAAACATCAGTGAAATGGCAAAGGGGAAAGAAACATTTACATTTTCAATGTTTGTACTTAATTACATCCCTTAAAATCCACATCCACAAAATTCTTGTTAAAGGTCATAGTAAGTTACAGGTTACTCTAGTACAGATCTGCATGGGAGGATTCTTAATTAGTCTCAGTTCCAGTGGACATGGACATGAGCCACAGTTGAACAGGAGTTAATTTTTATAACATGAGAGAAAAATTCTTCTGAACCTTAACACAGGCAGGTGAAGGAGGGGCAGTGTCCTTTTGCAAGGCTGAAATTTCCTCAACCATCATAAAAGCTCCTCTCCTTGCCATTATCTTGTACCCTAACACCTGGGCCTGTCACCCTTGGAACACACACCCTAGATTTTATTTCCATTTAATGGGCACTTTGCTATTTAGGAAACTTTTGTTGACAGAAGTCAAGTTTCCAATGTATACAGATAGTTCCTTTTCTAGGTCACTGACTGGAGCTTTAAGCAAAATTTGTCTGGGTCCTAATTTTGGGGAGAATGCCACTGTTAATGATGCCATCTAGAGAATTACCTTATTTATACCTACCCTTTGCTTCCTGTCTCTAAGTCAATAATAATACAGGGTCCAGCACAAGTGACACCTGCTTGAGTGTGGCTGGTAGGGTAATAATTTGGGTATACTAATTTGCAGTTTTAATTTGAACATTTCACCTAAAATTCATTGATGTGCTTGCATGTGATGTTGTTATGTTACAGAATTACATGCTTGTGCCTAAATAAAATGGGGGGGGGCATTATTTGTGCCAGACTCTGTATTTGATGGAACTGTCCCACAATTTTGTGGTGCCAGTTAAGTTTCCTTGGCTTGGTAAGAGAGGCTTTCCAGGTCTGATTGGAATGTATCCTAATGGCAATCTACCAGCTCTCTGGCACCACTCCACTTCCCAATGTCACCTTTTGGAATCTTTCTGTGAGGATCAGGCCTGTTGATTAATTACATTTGATTTCTTCATTAGAATTTGAAAATCCAATATATTTACTACTTCCTGACCTAGTTAATCCAACCGGCCCACGTCAAAAGATTATCTGGGAATGGGACCCTACCCTAAAATTTTCCCCAAGTCTAAATCGAAGAATTGATTCACTTCCCCCAAACTAACCTTTGACTGGATCTGGCAACACACACACACACACACACACACACACACACACACACACCCCATTACTGGTGATTGATGCAGTATTTATCAAGTGCCTCTTAATGTGCCAGATGCTATCCATCAGTGTAAAATACAAAAGCTTGGTCTCTGCCTGTTTGAAATCATAAGATGAACAGACATGGATTGTATTACTGTTCTATAGGCTATTTCTCCTTATTTTATAATCTGAATCCCTGTACACACACCTACACACTGCAAGATACCTGAGGTCATCTGATCTTGTCTTGGAACAACTCAAGTTCAAAAACAGGAGGAAAGGTGATATTATCCCAGGCAAATCCACCCAACCCATGCTGCTTGCATTGGGTCTTCAATAGATATGCCTTAGGAGGTACCTTTGGACAAAGCTGGAGACACACACACATTCAAATATAACTTTCATATTGTAAGACATGCCAAATTCATTGTTTGAGTTACTCATAACTACATAAGATATTAGCCTGGACTCAAAGCAGAATGTTACAATGAGGGGAAAGGAGCAAATACCTTCGGGACCTAGTTCTGCTACTTGGTCAACAAAGCAAAATCCACTAAGCAAAAACTTCTCATACAAATGCTTTTTGGTTATTTCACTTGATAAATCAGGTCACTAAACATTAAAATATTTTTTTTAGAAAAGGCACTTCTCAGATGGCGTCAATGCTTCGATTTTTTAAAGTCTCTAAGTGTGGTCATGTGATGATGAAATTCCGTAAACTTATATTCCAATAAATCACTGGCATGGCTCCATTCAATGTTTTCAGCTGAGATCTCAGGGAAAGATTTGCTAAGCCCTCAAGTGACTGACACACTACACAATGAAGGAATTGAGATACAACACAATTCCTCTCTATCACACTAGGAATAATCCCTGTTTGTTCTGGGGTCTGAAACTCCAATAAAAAGATGTTTGAAGTTCAATGTAAGGCATCATTTAGGGAATTTTTCAGCAGGGCTGCCATGCCAGCCACCTACCATTTTCCTCTGGTTTCTTTAGTATCGGAGAGAGGGGAAAATAAAGGCAGATCTTGGGCACTAAATTAAATTATTAATGTAATAAATTATTTATGACAGGAAAAATTACTTCCTCACAGAAGATGGAAAAATGATTGTCTCTTTGCCAGAAAGTGACAAGGAAAAGAGAGAAACCAGTCATTTGCTCTGCATTCATGTCCCTACAGGCCTATGCAATTCCTGACCATCCTCAGATACAGATCTGCCAGATCAGAGGCCTCTGAGTCACCTCAGGGCCATAGATATAGATATGAATATTCCAGAAAGCAAGTAGCATGGGAGGTAGCCTCACCCTCCTTACTACAAAAATGTCAGATAACCAACAATGAAGGGGCTGCCTGTTACCATTTTTGTTTTGGGCAGGGATGAAAGGAGAAAGGCCTTCTAACTTGAACCTCTAAAGAAGAAAAGAAGTTTGCTGCCATAAGGCTAACAATGGAGTCTGTCATAGAAACTAAGAGAGGTACCAGAACTTCAGAAATCTGGCCAAAAGACAAGCTTGAGACCTGATATTAAAAATTCAAAGTATCAGACAGCTCTGCATAGCCTACAGCAACTGGGTAAGTGGGTGAATATTTCAATGTCCATTTTGCCTTCCATAAATCTTTGGGTCAACAGTCAACTGCTGAATTATAAAGCAATTAATTTGGTCAAATACCTGATCCAAAAGAAGTTCTGATTACTCCTCCTGTCCCAGAATGTGACTCCCACCCCCATCAAGGCCCACCAGCTACTCCATGATGAACAAAAACTATGGGGGTGGGGTCAGGGCTGCAGCCATTAAGGGGCATGGGTAGAAACAACTGAAGAGAAATGGACCAAGGGAGAGAGAAATAAAAGATGGTATACGACCCAGGGCTGAGTCGTGGGAGGGCCACATAAAACTGATGCAAGTGGCAATCTGGCACCAGGGCCTCAGGTTCCACAGTAATCTCATCAAGCAAAGGGACATGTTTTTCTCTCCAGTTTCCATTACACAGAGCCTGCAGATGGCACGCAGCATTACTAAGGCAATTATTGACTATAATTATCATGAAAAGTCTTTGATGTGATAGCAGAGATTATTAAAATGGCCCTTCTTAGAAAAGAAGGGCAATAAATACAGCCTCCTTTGGAAAATTTAAGGACCCAATTTCATACCAGGACCTTCTCCCAGAAAAGAAGTCATTTTAATAAACTTGATTTTGGCTCCTCTTCTTGGAAGATGTTTTATCTTATGTGGAAAATGAATAATCATGTGGCTCAGAATATTTTTTTAAGATTATACTTAAATGTACTTCAAAGGAAAACAAAAAATGAAGTAACCTTGTAGACATGCCTTATTTGCTCAAGCTCCTAGTTTTTCCTGATCCCATAGTAACCAAGAAGAGGTAATTTTAAAACCTTTTATAAAGTATAGTTGATGTGTAATATTATGTTAGTTTCAAGTGTACAACATACTGATTGGACATTTATATACCTTCCAATGTGATCACCATAGTAAGTCTAGTAACCATCTGTCACTGTGCAAAGTTATCCCACTATTATTGGCTGCATTCTCCTTCACCTTTTCCACCTCCCACCCCTGCCCCTCTCCTCTGGCAACCAGTTTTTAAATTGTCTGTAGGATGAGAACAAATGACAACTAACATTTAATGTTGGTCTTGTTTTAAAGATAACACTTGGTAGTGCTATGCTTATCTGTTTGCATCAGTAAACATTTTAGTGTACTTAAATAAGTATTGGTAACTGGAAATATAAAAGAATGAAGAATAGCTTCCTTAAGTCCCTTTCATAAAATAATAAGTGGTACAAGATCACATTTTTTGAATATATATAATCTTACGATTTAACTCTGAGTCAAGATGACATAATCTCAAATTATATCCACTGTTACAGGAGCACATACATGACCACAGTGCAAGACTTTAAATCATTTTCTAGAATCAGTTTCAACGGGAAGGGGAGGATATGAAAAGATGAAGCAAAACAAAAGTCCATTATTAAAAGCCCTGATTTTTTTTTTTTTTTTTTGCAAATGCACTGCCTAAATTACAGTAAGTCCAACTAGGCTATCTGAAAAATAACATTTTTCTTGCCCATGGGTGCTTCTATTTTTAATATATGACAATGGATATAGCCCAATACAAAAAGACCAACATAACCCAAGATTAACTAACTCTACTATGGTAAATTCAATCATATAAAATGACAACACTACAATTACATAAGCTTAGAAAAGAGCCACAGTTGTCTCAAGTTTCGTAAACATGTACTTGAATAGTTGCTTGGTAGCACAAGTCTGAGCTTTCATTTGGCCAAATGACCAGTGGCTATGGATAAGTGTGGGGCATACTCTTATTTAAAAAGAATGCATTGTTTCACTATTGTAACATGAATCTTCAGGGTGCCATGATCTGTGGCTGCAAACATAAATAGAAATTATGTTTAGAATTATTACAAAATGAGCCGCTGTTAAGAAAAAAATCATAATGCATTTTGCTTATCGGTTAAAACTCTTATAATAGCATTGACAAAGTTGGTAATCCAGGGTAGAGCACACAGAACCCAAGCTTCTTTTTATCCTACCAGTGAATACCAACTCACAAAGGAAGAAGGGTCGGGCTCTTTGAGAACCATGAGCTTCATATTACTCAGAATCACCAAGTTTCCTCAGACAGACCAGTTCAATACAAACAATGTCACAACAAACAGAAAACTCAATAAATAGAACAGAAAAACTTACTACGCTCAGTACTCAAGCTAAGACTTTGAGGCATGAAGGTACTATGCTATAAGGAAAGCATAGGGCTTTGGGGTTAAATAGGCCTGGGTTTGAACTGAGTTCTGTTCTTTACTGGCTAGCTATACAACTTTGGGTCAGTCACTCTCTTCACTTCTGAGACTACTTCATCTTCTGTAAAATGGGGACAAAACAGGACCTACCTCCAAGTCATTGGAAGCATTAAATGTACAGTATATAGTGCCTCACTCAACAGTGGTTACTATAATGAATACTGATATCGGAAGATGCTGTATATTGTTCAGATGGAGAATGCTTTCAGAGTTCAGCTATATTTAATCAAAGGAAGAGTTTTGTTTTCTTATTATTATTACTGCTGTCATTATTATTATTATTATTATTATTATTATTATTATTATTACTAGTAGTAGTAGTAGTAGTAGTAGTAAGCATTTATTTCTAAAAATTACAGACCAAATGTCAATTTAGCTTTATGTAGCCAAAACACAAAACAGAAACCACCCTTTGGTAAAAACTCAGGCCCTAGCAATACCACACTCTGGGGTTTGTCTACAGAATCCTTTCTTTAGTTCTGAAATGGTTGTTATGACCTTGGCAATTAATGAAAAACAAAGTAGTAAAGGCTGATTCATAGGCAATTCCCATGATTTTATGTAAAAAATGTCAAATATTAGCAATTTCACAGTCTAGCCTAATATTTTGAGGAATCAACTTTGCATCAACATCCAAATATTTGTACAGGTAAGAGAGAAATAATTTGTGTTGTAGAATTCCTGCACTCGTGAACACAATTCAAAAAACTGAATTGAGACATGCCTATTTTAGGTATCTTACCTTCTTAACAGATTTGTGTGCCTAGAGTATGCATTATTAAATCAATTGCAGTATCAGGATCTGTTCCTTCCTAACAATCATTTTGTTAAAAGAATACTCTGCTTTATAAAATAAAGGTAGATGATGAATAAATTATTAGAATATCTGAGGATAAATGTATGTCAAATAAAAACAAAGAAAAACCACCCTGAGATGAAGGGAGTTTGCTCCCTACCACATCAAAGAAAGAGAGAACAAAGATGGAAATGACAGCTCTCTGCCCAATTGTGATGCATTTAAGTGCTGAGTTTTTGATGTTGCTGATGAGAGTATATCGACTTCAAATCCTTTAAGTTTGTCACCTGATCACGTCCTATAGTCTATTTCTGAAATATTTCTGTTAAATAGAGCCTCCTTCACTTGGTTTTACACTGGTAACATAGATTTCCCTCCATTACCCCCTTACAATTGTGCATAAGATTCAGATATGGCTCTAGCTGGTGTGGCTCAGTGGACTGAGTGCCATCCTGTGAACCAAAGGGTCACTGGTTCGATTCCCAGTCAGGGCATATGCCTGGGTTGCTGTTGCTGGACACGTGCCCAGTGGGGGACACAAGAGGCAACGACGCACTGATGTTTCTCTCCCTCTGTTTCTCCCTGCCTTCCCCTCTCTCTAAAAATAAATAAATCTTTAGAAAAAGATTCACAGACCTGAATGAGAAAGATAAAACTCATCGACATAATACTTACCTGCCAAGATGTGCAGGCAAGGAGTGGAAAGATAAAAAATGACTGCTTCTTGAAATAGTGTTTCTGTGAGATGGGTGGAGTGTGCAGGGAGGAAGGAAGGAACAGGTTTCCTGACAGATACTCTCTGGCCTTGGTCCTGAGTAGTACATAGGACTTAAGGCACCAAGTAGCTAAAAGTGTGAAATGGTGATCAGAGCACTGTTAAATTTAACATGATGGGAGAGAAAAAGAAAAAAATTGAATCTCATCACGTGTTTTTTCTATTTTCGAGTAAGACGCTATGACAAAATTAGGCATTATTGGAGGACAAAGAAAGAATTCAAAAAGTAAACAACATGCAAGATGCCTGGAGACTGATTTAAAAATAGAGAGAAAACAAAAAACAACCTTACCTATTGTTACTTCAGGCTAAGTTCTCCCAAGCACTTACATTTTGAGGAGAGGGCTAGAGGGAGAAAAAAGGACCTTCAGTGTGGCTAAAAGGCAACATGGAAAACAGTGAAGATATCTTTGGTGAAATAAAAAGCTACTCCTGACTGGGAATAGAGAAAAGCCATAAGGCATAGCATGATAGACACAAAAGTAAAAATTAGGCAGGAGCAACTTTCAAGAGATTGAAAAAAAGTCAATAGAGTAAGAGGCTCTTTCGCTCTATCAAAGGGAAGCTATTTACAGCATCTGAGGACCCACTTAATCACAGTCACAGGGCTAAAAAGGAGATGGTCCATAGACTGAATGAATCCTTTGTCTTCTAAGGAGATTCACATTCCCAAACCAGAATTCTGAAGTCGGCAGGTCAGAGGTACTAGATCAAATAGTGGTAAACATGATGCTCTGCATCTAATCAACAAACCAGGAGTAGATAAATCACTGGGACCAGATGGTATCCACCAGCCAGTTTTGAAGTAACTCAAGGGTGAAATTGTTTTGGCCAACATGTGTAGGCTGTCTTTACAAACAGCCACTGTGCCTGAGAGACTGGTGCTTGTCAATGTGATTCCTATTCATAAGAAGGGTTCCAGAAGGGACCCTGGGAAGTAAAAACAAGTAAAACTCATTTCCATATCAAGTAGGCTGGCCAACTTCACAATGAAGTTGAAATCACTGCATATTCACAAAAATGAAGCCTATGGGGAAGAGAGAAAACCAAATATTTTGGCAAAGGAGAAAAATGATGGTCATGTAATAAACCAGAGCTTGTGGGGTGGTCAGGGCAAGAAGAAAAAGCATTGGACCCTGAAGGTAAAATTTATGGAGGTGCTTAAAACACAACAGAAAGTATTAGCATGTACATATGCTACTGTATACTGGCAATGTATCTTAAAAGATACAAAGGAAATAAGCAAAATTCAGAACTTAGATAAAAAGAGCACGGTAACTATTTGAGAGAAGTCAGGGAGACAAAGGAAATAACGTTCAGTGTGGGAAGATGGGAATGTTATTTCCTTTAATCAAATATATGGAAAGGCTTTAAGAGTGTTCTTTTTATAGCCTCCTGATATACTAAACTTACTCACCAAACCTGAGAAGGATAGCAATGGCTCCCTTATGCACTGCTTCAACTTTTGAGACAACCCTATAATAAGCAAGGGAAGCCTTGGTGTAACAGAAAAGAAAAGAAAGAAACATTAAAAGTCTGTGAAATTTACTGTAGAATTTCGGAGCCACCCTCTGGGACATAGCCTTTATTTTGCACACAAATACTCCAGTTGCATATTTAACCAACTCTTCTGTCTGATTTCTAGACATTCAATTCTGCCCTGGGTTAAAAAGGACAAAGAGTGAACCCAAATAAATGACAGCAGAAGTGACAGCTGAAAGGGAGACAGAAGCAACAGCAGCAGAACAGTCTGGGGCGGTTTAGTTTAGGAGCAAATTGTTACTCATACTTCAAAGAACCCTAAGGATATTACTGCATTAGGACACCTAATTATTAAATTATTAAATAATTTTCATGATGACGACCCTGGTTCTTCTTTAACTGATTAATTATTGTTTTTATCCTTCTGTTTAATAAGGCAGGGCTATAAATATTTCAGAAATATTTCCACCAAAATGTTTAGAACATTTTTTAAAAGTCTGCTTGACATGTGAAAGGACAATGATCTCCATAAAAATCTCTTACTGAAGATATATCCTTATCACATGAAGCGAGATAACTAACACATTATTTTAAAGCCACAAGTGTAAGGTCAACAGTTGTTACAAGCTGTAGCTCAAGTGCTTCTGAAAAATTCATGTATTCAGAAACAGCAGATCAATTAAGTGATATATTAAGGAAAACTGGCTTGTTTTATATATATTTAGGTTCTTTGAATTTGTGTTAAAAAAAAAAAAACAACATTCATTTCCCTTCAACCTAAGTATGGTGTCCTTGTCAGAGACACAACTGCGTATAGAGCTGACCCATGGAGCAAGGCTATTTCTCCTTTAAAGGGACATCAAACAGATGATTCATATTGCCAAAAATAATCCCAGAAGATTTAGAAGGCAAGAGTTAAGTAAACACAAAAATGAGGTTTATTTCTCAAAATGGCCTTATTTATTTCTTCAAACACATATTTTTCCCATTTCAGAAGAGACTCTGCCAACTGTGCTTCACACCATTCTTTATTTCTCTCAAGACAATTTGTGCTTAGTAAAGGAAACAGATCTGAAACATGCAGGGAGAAAGTCAAGCCACTGCACACACCAGAGAGGTATCACTGCTGGTCTTGAAGTGCCCCAGGGAATGAAATAGGACAAAATCCTGGGTAACATTGAAGGCCAAAATAACAAAGTTTTCTGGAAAACAAAACTGCGTAAGTTATATTTGTTCATTCTCTAGTACATTAAGACTACCCAAGTGCAAAAGTTGCTTATCTCTTGCAAAAGAGAACAGTTAATATAGGATTCTGAGTAAGGAAAAGAGCCCAAAACAAATTATTCAATACCTAAAGTAATGGAAAAAAAAACCCTTGAAGAAAACGAATAGAGAAAGGGTAGGGAAAAACCCTGAGTGGCTCACTTTTTCCCTCCAAAAATGCTAGTGTACCAAAAGTCGCATGCATATATGTACCATATACATGACACAAACACAGTACAAATGTTCTGCATTTGAAAGTACAAGAGCAGTTTTACAATTTGAATGCCCTCAGTTTGGAGATTGAAATGATAAAAATCCATCACTGCTTCCAGTCTCAAAGGATGTTTTATAAATGGACATATGTGTGGTCCTACATGGCACTTAGCACTGATATTTGGAGATCAATTCTTTAGAACAAACAATGCCCTGCTAACATTTCCTACTTCTTAGCAGGATCAGACACCAAAAGCGCCAGAGTAATGTCTTGCTAAAAAGAAGGGATAAAAAGCTTACAATATTGCCAGCATTTCTGAGAGGAACAAACATCCTCTGTGAGGACTGTCCTGAAAACAGCCCTCTGTGATTGCTCAATCTTTTATTTCATGAAAACTGACACAATGATGACTTTTCAGTGAAAGCTTTGTAAACTCCTTGTTTCCTCTTGGAGTGATGAATGACTGCTGCCGTGGTTCTGGACCCCCTCAAACTCCTGTCCATTACATAGCTATCCCCCACTACAAAGAACAGGTAAGTCAAGTCAGGATAGCCAGGCTAAGTTCAGAAAAGGGGTGGGGAGGAGCAGAGATGACTGGTAAAACAAACGGTGGTAATGGTTTGCTATTTGGAAAGAAATCTGGGGTATGAGTGCTGAGAATGCCATGGCAGAGAGGCCAAGGGATGCCTGGGTAAATCACTGTCAATACTAGGCCTAGTTCAGGAATAAGAATTAACCATACATGTATGCCCTCACCCAATGAATTAACAAATAATGTTTTGCCCTGGCTGGTGTAGCTCAGTGGATTGAGTACCACCCTGTGAACCAAAGGGTCACCGGTTCAATTCCCAGTCAGGGCACATGCCTGGGTTGCAGGCCAGGTCCCCAGTATGGGGCATGGGAGAGGCAACCACACATTGATGTTTTTCTCCCTGTTTCTCTCTCCCTTGACCTCTCTCTAAAAGTAAGTAAGTAAAATCTTTTAAAAACAGAATTTTTTAAATATATAACTGTGCTATAGAATGAATGTTTGTGTACCCCCAAAATTTGTATGTTGAAATCTAATGTGATAGTTTTCGAAGGTAGGACCTTTTGGAAGTGATTAGAGGTCATGATATTGAATTCCTGATGAATGGGAAGGGTACCTTTATAAAAAAGGCTCCAGAGGCCCTCCTTGCTAGACACTGAATCTCCCAGGACCTTGATCTTGGATTTCCAAGCCTCCAGAACTAGAAAAATAATTTTTGATTGTTTACACTATGCAGTCCATGGTATCTTTGTTACAGCCCAAACTGACTAAGACAAGCTCCTTTTTTTCTCACCCTTCCCCAAATACCCTCAATACTTTTATTATGAAAGGAATACTCCATTTTCCCACTCCTCGCTTCCCAACATCACTCCCCCATTATCCAGGGGTGGGAAACAGTGAAATAATGTTGCACATAAGTTGCATGGAAACAAATGCTATCAAAGATTCCAACCACTAAGAACTGTAGGGAACCTATGATCTTGATATCTAATTTCCTCAGTCTGTACAAGACAATATGAAGTTCCCTGCAAATGTGGGTGAACTCGTCCAAGGTAGCAAAGAATCAATTTATTACATCAGGACTAGAACCCTGGTCTACTGTGGTCCAGTCTGTGATTTCTGTCTTTTATCAGTGAGATAAACACTGATGTTAGCCTTTAGAATTGCAAATTGGAAATTCATGAGACCAACATGCTACTAGACATGCTGCTTGCCCTACCATAGGCATTTTCCTCACTTTTTAAAAATCAAAATATTGGGTTGGCCAGAAAGTCCATTACGTTTTTTCAGTGAAATAAAGGACATATTTTTCATTTTCACCAATAGCTATTGATATGGATATTTTGAGTATGTTGGCTATCTCCTGCTATTGGCTTCTAGTGGGCAGAGGTCACAGTGCTGCTAAACATCTTCCAATGCATAAGATAGCCCCTCAGCAAAGAATTACTTTCTTCTTCTTCCATCTTCAATATTAAAATGGCTGCACAAAAATTCAATTTGATAAGTTTTTTAAATGCACACTGATATGACAGTTGTCACAATACACTCAAACAACATTGTTTCTGCCCTGACTGATGTGGCTCAGTGGATTGAGTGCCAGCCTGCAATCCAAAGGGTCTCCAATTCAATTCCCAGTCAGAGCACATGCCTGGGTTGCAGGCCAGGTCCCTCTCCCTGGTAGGGGGCATGGGAGAGACAACCACACATTGATGTTTGTCTGTCTGTCTCTCTCTCTCCCTCTTTGTCTCTCCCCCTCCTCCATCTAAAAATTAATAAAATCGTTTTTAGAAAATTGTTTCAAGTGAAATTAAAGACAACTAAGCACTACCAGAGCCATTATACAGAATAAACTAAACACCCTTTTTGGCCAACTCATTATAATTCACATATCATACAATTCATCTATTTAAAGTATAAAATTCATTGAGTTTTAGTATATTCAACAAATTGTTTTTTTTTTTAAAAAAGAGCTCTGCAACCATCACCATTATCTACTTCAGAACATTTGCATCACCACATAAAGAAATTTTATACTTGACAAGGTACAGCACCCATTTATGATCAAAACACTCAGCAAAGTGGGAATTAACGGAGCATTCCTCAACATAATAAAGGCCATATATGAGAACCCTACAGCCAACATCATACTCAATGGACAAAAACTAAAAGCTTTTCCACTAAGATCAGGAACAAGACAAGGTGGTCCACTTTCACCACTTCTATTCAATATAGTTTTGGAAGTTCTAGCCACAGCAATCAGACAAGAAAAGGAAATAAAAGGCATCCAAATCGGAAAGGAGGAAACAAAACTGTCACTGTTTGCAGATGATATGATAGTGTACATGGAAAATCCTATAGACTCTACCCAAAAACTGCTCAA
>PVKM010001815.1:0-72220 GCA_004027735.1 Carollia perspicillata
TCCTCTCTCAAAAAAAAAAAAGAATAAAATATACTTTTTAAAAAGTGCCCACTGAGAGATCATTCACTCCAAGCTATGCATGTGCCAGGTAAATAACATTATTTTATGCTCCATCCTTACTCCAAATTGACAGATGGCAAGAGTGAAGATGGAGGTGGGTCCAAGGGCCCACTCAGAATCTGCCTTCCCTCAACTCCTTGCATGCACTATTCTTCCACCCACCTCAGGGTCTTATCACATGCAATTCCCTCTGCTGGGATGCTTTTCCCTGACCTTACCCTTGAGATGTTGGCTGAAAGGTCACTTTTTCCAGTAAGTATTTCAGAATCTAATCCCAACATGTGACTACACAGCTGTCCACCCAGTGCATCCACTTCCCCACTATCTGTGGGCTCAGTGGGAAGTGGCACTTTGCCTTCTTCATTCACCATATCTCCAGTACATGATTATTAGTTATAATATTTATGCTATTTATTATTATCATTATTATTTATATAACCACTAGTTACAAATATTATTTTAAAAACAATATAAAAATTACTAGCTGTAAATATCAATTATACTGTGAGTGGTGAATATACATTTCCAGAATGAAGGACAACAGCAATTATTAATATTAACATTATTTGGCATTTCTACATGCTGGCACAGAACTCAGTATTTCATATGCATTAACTCATTTAATTCTCACCACAAACCTTAAGGAAGTGATCATACTATTGCCCCCTTGTACGTATGAGAAAACTGAGGCTCAAAAGTTCAGCGACTTACCCAAAATCACACAGCTGTTAAGTGACAGAGCTGGGACTTGAACCCAGACCACACCAAATGTCTTTGGGAGTGGGAGAGTGCAGGCCTTGATTCTGCAGTCCACACACACTCCCTCAGATACATGGATTCACCAACACGCATAAAAGATAAGAGGTACCCCAAATAGGTGTCCCCAGAAGAATGGCCTCTGAGTGACCATCCTGCTCAGGAAAAGCTGCCCCTGAGTGACCACACTGGTGACCCCTGTGGTCTCCCCGTCTGTAGCACCCACGCTCCAAACAGCTGGCTGGACAAGTCAATCGACCGTAATGGTTCCCGGGGAGCCATTTACCCTGTCCACTTGGAGCATCGGCGGCTCGGAGAGTCTTAAGCACTGCTCGGCTCCCAGCGTCGCGGGCAGACGACCAACTCAAGCCATAGAGGCCAAAGGATTGATTTTTTCTTTCTGTTTAATGACAAATGCGTATCCTGAAATTGCTGTTTCATTTGGCCGAACTGAAGGATGGTGGAGGCTGGAGGTGGAGAGTGCAGTGAAGAGACTGGGAAGGAAGAAGGGCACACCTACAAGCCCACTTTGGAAGTGACTTAGCCACTGCAGAGACAGCGGGCTCTGTGCCCACTAGCCATGTATCTTCATGGAGTTGGGCAAGGACCTTTCTTTGTTTTGCAAATCCAGCCTCTTCTGACACTGGGCACTTGGGGAAAGGCAGCCAGTGGCCTCCACAGCTACCTTTGCCATGACCCGCCTCATGACCCCCCTACAGATGGCCTGACCCACTGAAGACCTTCAACCCAGGGCCTTTGCACTGGCTGTTCCCTCTGCCTGGCATGTGCTTCCCAGGTCTCCACTGCCTGCCCAGTGTGGTCAGAGCTCTTGATGTGTTAAGGACACTGGCCACTGGGATGTCATAGCTAACATTTCTTGTGTTTTAAATGCTGAAAACTTATATATAGTATTTAAAAATATTTCACTAACCTAGACAGACACATCCACAGGTCAGACATAGCTCCCAGTCTGCAACCTCTGTGGTCAAAGCTCCCAAAATATAAGACATTACATATAATATTAGTAATATACTAATATAGTAAGACCCAATGGAGTAAAAGAGAAAACTTGCCCAGAAAGCTCTGAAGCAGACTGGAAGGCCAACGAACTCCAGGAGCTGCTGTTCATTTGATTTTCTTACCCATCTCTCCTCTCCATAAATACCAACCACAGTGATAAGAAGAAAGGAACTTACAGAACAGTAATTATGTGCCCGGCACTGTACTAAGCACATTTACTAGGTTCGAGGTGCTTTAATCTTTAAGAATAACATAAAAGATGAAGACTACTATTAGTCCCATTTAGAGACCAGGAAAGCAAGGCTCAGAGAGGTTAAGTGACCTATCCAAAGTCACACAGCTAATAGGATTGGACGCCAGGAAGGGGCCCCCTCACTGTCCAGGTTCCTGATATATCCATCTTGAAGGAAAGAGTAAACAACCAGTTTCTGGAACTAAGTTTGATCCACCTTCATACTCTTAAAGTATGAAGTTTCACTTTTCACTCTGAAAAGTGAAAAACTTCAGCCATGCCCCAGCCTATATGACAGCTATCACATAAACCAATGGGCCAGGGTCAGCAGAAGACGGCCCTCAAGTCAAATCTGGCCCTCTGTCTGTTTTTTAAATAAAGTTTTATTGTAATACAGCCACATCCATTCATTCTTATTGTCTATAGCTATTTTCATGCTACAGTGGCAGAATGTAGTACTAGGAAAAGAGACCATATAGCCTACAAAGCCTGAAGTATAGTATTATGACTCTTTACAGAAAAAGTTTGCCACCCCTGATGGTAAGCCTAATGATTTCCTAGAATGCCACCCCCAGAGAAGGCTATGAGGTCAAAATCCTCAGGTGAAACACTGTCCTTAATGATGCTGAGTGGTCTCAGTATTTGGGCTGAAACTGAATGAAATGAAGGAGTCAGCATGGGAAGATCTGGAGGAAAAGATTCCCGGAAAGAAAGACACAGAACAGCAAGTGCAAAGGTCCTAAGGGAGGAATGTGCCTGATATGTTTGCAGGACAAAAAGAAGGCCATTGTGACTGGAGCAGAGTGACTCAGAGGAGAGAGGCTGGAGATAAATCCAGAAAGGTACCCAGGGGACAGATCATGTGGAGCCTTGAAATCCGGGGAAAGGACTTCAGATTTCAATCTAAGTATGATAGAAATATATTGTCCATATCCTATAAAATACTACAAACCATTTTTGTAAAGGGCTCATCAAGGCTCAGAAACCAAATAACTCCCTCCTAGACATGATTTCGTGTCTCAAAAATTTGCTCAAAAGGTGAGTAGCAGCCCACCACCACCACCCCAGGGTCCAGGGTCGTTAGAAGACACTGGCACACAGAGTACATCAGCACCTTCACAACAACCCAATCTGGCAGGTCACATGGCACAGCCAGCCTGTGTGGTGGATTCAGAAACAGAGACTTGGGATGTGGGATAAGTCACTCGGGAGTGCTGGAGGCACACAGACTAGAGGTCGTGGAGCCCTTGCCCTCTGCCCATTACCACCACCTTCCCTGACACCTGTCATAAGTGAAGAGCACCCCCTGGAGAGAAAAATCAAACAGAAGATGGACCCTGAATTCCAAAGCCAGGGACAAAGGCAGGTCACCACTTCAGTCCCTTTCCCATGCTCGGCCTCGGCCAGGCTCAGCCTCTGAATTAGATAACCGAAAAGCTGACAGAAACTCAGCACTTTCAGAAAGTAGCAGAGAAAGCCAGGTTTTCTGGACGGCCATGACTATCCAGGACCAAATTTAGCACCAGCCAAGATGTTCACACTTGCAATCCCATGTGCTGGAAGCAAGGTTACCACTACAGAATGTCAAGTTCGAAGACAGAATCCTCTTTATGACAGGAGAGAAGAAAGAGGAGGAGGAGGAAGAAGAGGAAGAGGAAGGAGGACGAGGTGGAGGAGAAAGGAAGGGAGGGAGGAAAAAAATCACTACCGCCATCAGAAAAACTGGCCCCTCAAAATCAAAAAGGCACAGTGCTCTTCTGAAATAACCCACCGAGACACTATCTGTGGTTTCTTAATTTTCTACAGTGAATTCAGGTATTAATAAAAGAAACTTCGAGACCTCCAACAGCAAAGGCAATCAGGATGAGATGTTGCTTGTTTTTCCTCTACACTCAAAGACAAAGCCCACCTTTGGGAAGCAACTTCTGCTGAGTTGAGCAACCAGAATTTGGGGCCACCCAGAAAAGACTGAGGGATTCTTTAAATAAATTCTCAACACCTGTTTCTAGCTCCTTCTGCAGAAAAGGACCCCAGATGTGGGTTCTGATGAACTAGAGAAACAGATGGAATGGGGTCACCCACTGATTAGACTTGTAAGGGTCCAGGAAGCTGGCTGATTCTTTGCTGTTCTATCCATAGAGCTGCTGCTAGAAATCTCCCCTCACCCCATGTCCCACACCTCTCCTTGTCCTCCCCTCCCACAGCCCCCACCTAAGGCCAGCCAGTCTTGTGGGCGTGCACCAGGCCAAGCCCAAGCCCGGGCCGCTCACGCTCCCTGCCCTGGCAGTGATTCTTTTACGGTGAAGTTTCCAAAGTTAGGATTCCGCCAACAGGGCTGATGGCTTATTTACTGCTGTCATCTACAGAAAGAGGAATTTTGACACATTGTTAAATGATAGCACATTTAGATAAGTCAAGCTGTCAGAGGCTCTAATGGATGTCTAAACTCTCTGTGGCTGATATGTAAAATTTATGCACTTCAGAATATCATAAGGTTATAATATTTTAATCACATCCACGCTCTTTTCTAAACTTTGAGCAGGGGAAAAAACATTCCATCAAGCCCCATCTCCTGTGCGCCAAGAAATTGAGCCTGCCCAGAAATTTCTCCAAACTCCTTACAGAAGTCGAGCCTATCTCACCAGCCTTGTCAGTCTCCCTCCTTAAAGTCTCACACCTCAAGCATGATTTGCTTCTTCCTCCAAAACTCACACAATGTGATCCCTCCAGCCAACCTCCTTCCTCCCAAGGAACAGACACACATTGGGACCGGGCACCCTCATTTTGATTGTACATCCGCAACTCTTGTTAGCTTGATTAACCCTCTCCAATGGAAAAAAGAGACTGGACCCAGAGCATCATAAAAAAAAAGTGGTAAAGTAAAGCAGAAAAAGGTATGAATCCAGTTACAACGATTATACACAGAAAAATCATAAAAAAAATACTGCATTTAGTAATGTTCACCATAAAGCAATCTTATAACCAAATGAAATATGTCCAGCATTATCTTTGGGATGGAATTTTATTTCTTCTTATTTCCTGGACTGTTAGCGGCAGAGCAAAAGGAAGAAAAGGAAGAGGGGAAGCAGTTGCAGGGGTCCTGGAAGAGGGTGCCACGTGTCAGGGGGTCTTTACCATCAGCCCACAAGTCATTAAGTCTGTTGACTCACTTCCATCCTAAGAAAATAGCCCTATTGTGTTCAGAGATCATGCTAGAAGGAATAATAACTGGACTGCTTCCATGTTTGAAAAATATATACTTCCAGAGGACTGTACGCCGGGCTAGCACAAGGTCACCTTTCTTGCCAAGATTGGGATGGCGTCAGCAGCATGGTCTGGCCTGGGGACACTGACTGCCTTGGCTGTCTCCGCTGCCTCTGCCACTTTAACACTCAGCAACCAGACTGCGTGAAGCCGCTCAACCTGAACAACCAAGAACTGAAGCCAAGCACCTCCTGACACTCATAGGCAGCTGGGCCACGAGACGAGTGGGCCCAAAGCTTTCAGCCCATGTAGGACCTGGGGTGGGGGCCCGTCTCTCCTACCTGGATCTCAGAATGAGCCAGTAGAAGTATTTGTTTCTGGTTATCTCCCCTATAAGAGGAAAATGGGAAGAGGAAAAAAATGAAAATAAAAGTGTGGCGTAGGAGTCATTAGCGTTATGCACAAGAGATGATCCCGGGAGAAAGTGCTTAGGCTCATAATCCGTTTCCAACAAAAAATGCCATCAGTGAGAATATGGGGGGAAGGTGCAGGTCTGTTGGGCAGGGGAAAAACTAAACATTTCAGGATGAGGGTGGAGACCATGGCAGATGTGAAGGCCTAAATGTCTGCACACAGCCACGGCTGCCACAATTATTTCTCTGCTCTCTAGAAGTGTACAGCCATTCAAACTCCCATAGGAGCCCCTCCCCACTTAATATCCATGTAAATGAGCTTACCCCCTTTCCCTAGAGCCCTCTCTTTTTGTGCTAGACACACCAGCCATTGTCTTAATGAACGTCCCCCCTGCCACATATGCATCCTGGGAGAAGACAGGTCTTAGCCCCAACTCCCCATCACCTGAACAAGATCCTGCCACCTTCATTCTTTCCAGTTCAAATCTGCCTCTCCCCCTCAGCATCTTCTAAAACCCTAACAAAGGGTCCCAAATCAATGGCAGTCCAACTAGAATCAAGATTTGGGTGACCTCAACAGCTCCACAAAAGACCCCTGAACCAGAGAAGGAAGAGAGTGAGGTTTAAACCCTCCCCCCACCGCAGCTCAGAAATCAGCCCCTGGGCGCTGCTTCCACCCCTCAGCACCCAGCCCTTGCCCACCCCGCCCTCCCCGTTGCAGTCTGAGCTCCCCAGATTGAAAACAAGTTATCTAATGAAAATTGTGTTAACTGACATTCCAGCCAACCGGGAGCAAATACCAGCGCTGTAAATCTCGCTGCAGAAATTTTCTCCAGCCCAGAATAACAATAGGACCCCGCAAAGGGCTTTCACCAGCCCTTCTGGTTCCTCTCCTCTTGTCTGCCACGTTCTTGTCATTCCTTATGTTACAGAACATCAATCATAAATAAAGACGCTGTCCCCCAGCCATGCCCGGGTCTCATTTACAAACATTAGCAGGGAATACGATTACCATTGGCCTTCGTGCCAAGCTCAATGTGGCTGCCCAACTCTCTCTCTCCTTCTCTCTTTCTCTCTCCACCCCCGCCCCACACACCCCACTCTTCCAGAGAAGCCACTTTAGCATCCTTTAAGGCAGTAAGCACAGCTCATAGCCCTGCCTGCCTCAGTTGGCCATCTAACTGAGCCCCAACTTGAGTGAGGACCTGGAATTGCAAGGCATTCGCTGTTATTAACTGCATGCCTGAGTGCCCCGATTTTCTCTCCAGCTCAATGGCTTTAGGAAAGGGGGGCCAGTGGGGAGTGAGGGGAGCTGGGAAGAGGCCAGGAGGAGGGGAGTACTGGAACCACTTATCAGAAAAAACTTAACGAGATTTGCCGGCGGATTTTTTTTTAAGTGGGCTCCTTTTTATCTCCAGACTGCTGCTCTCGCTTTTTCTGAGAATGTCAAGGCCAAGACAGGATGCTGTAATCCCGGGTTATCAGTACCATTTCCCTGCCCCTTGTTCCCACTGTGTCTGCCCAGGCTTTTCGAGACTCCAGGGTTTGAGGGGGCTTGTCCTGAGTGTCCTGGGGCACCCGGGGAAGAGCAGAGGCTGGAGCTATGCTTCCAGCAGGGGTCTCTGAGATCCTACCACAACCCTGCCTACTAGGAGGTCAGCAGAGAACACCCCCAAATCTGGGTGAGACGCCCCGAGACAGGTGGAGCGGGGATAAGTGCTGGGGTTTGGGCGGGAGCACCCTAGAGAAGGTGAGGGGAAAAGGAGAAAAGGGAAGAAAAACAGAGACTAGAAAGAGGGAAAAAAGCAGGGAGCGGCGGGGAGGAAAAACGGGAGGGAGAAGACAGCGAGGGAATCTCCTATATAAAAGTTCCCAAGGAAGCGAGAGCCGGGAGTCACCTGCTCTGCAGCGCGCTCCGGGCTCTCCACAGCCCCGGAGGCAGAAGCGCAAACTTGCGCGCGGCCCGGGCCCAGCTCCATCGCCCGTCCCCATCTAGACTTGGCAAGGGAGGCTAAAGGCAAGAAGCAAAGACGAACCCCGAGAACTCGGCCCGAGGAGAGGTCTGCCGGCGCAGGCTGCCAGTCCGGCGATGAAGGCTGGGGAGGCAGCAGCGGCCCGCGGGTGACAGTGCGCCTGGGCTGCGCAGACAGGAGGGCGGCGGCGGAGGTGCCGACGGACGGCGGGGCGCGGGGCCGCCTCTTCGCCAACCCCGGCTGCCTCCTCCTCTCTCCGACTCCTCCCTGCCCGCCAGCTCCCTCCCACCCTCACCTCAGCCCCAGCTGGGCGCAGATAGGCACGCGGCGCGCTCCCCGGCCTCCCCTGGGCAGCGAAGTTGGGAGGCTCTCAAAGTGTGGTATGAGGGGGGCTGCCGGGGGTCCCGCCAGCAGCCCCCTGCCCGAAACCCCAGTCTTTGCCTTCCCCGCGCCTTGCTCGGCCGTTCGCCAGCCAGCTCAGTCCCCCGGCCGAGGGCTCACTAGCGCTTCTCCATGGTCGCGGCGGCTAATCGATGATTGAACCGAACAAAGAGCAGCGGCGAGATCAATTCCTAATACCTATCGATGGGCAGCGGGCAGCCGAGCCCAGGCGAGCCCCCGCATACGCTGCCCGCCGCCCCGGGGCGCCCGCCCGCCCTCCCAGAGACCTCCCCAATGCGCCCAGGGCGCGCCCGGGGGCTCCCCACGGCCGCGCGGCCGGAGCTGCCCGCACTAACCTGGAGTCGCCGTAGATCAAATCGCTTCCAATATTGAAACATCGATCCCACATTGGCGGCCATCTTGGGGGCTATTCGAGACGCACACACACAAGAGTTTGGCTTTTCTCAATGGCTGCACTCAATATCCGGGCTGGACTCCCCCCAGCCCCGGGGCGGCCGCCGGCCGCTCGGGCTCTGCGCGCCACCGCCCGGGGCCCCTCTGACGTCCCCCGGCCTCTTGCCACCCGCTGCCCCTCCGCTCTACTGCTCTGCCGCCACCGCAGCTGCGGGGCCGGGAGCCATGCACCCCCCCGCGACCCCCGGAGGGCGGGGGCGGGGCGCGCCGGGCGGGGATCTCGGCGCCCGCCCGGGGGAGGTTGCCGGGATGGGGTGGGAGGGGAGGGGTGGGGGGGGAGGCAGCCTCCTCGAGAGGCGCCGGCGCCGCGGCTGCCCTGCCTGCAGCCGGCTCCCGGGCCCTGGAAGCGCTCGCTGCATCTCCCCCCCCAAGTCCGGGGTCGGTGTGCCGCGCGACTGCACTTGACTTTGGCTTTTTGCAAACTTATCAATACTGACGTAACGTGCTGATCAATGCAAAGGGAAGTTTGAGAGGGTGGGCTGCGGGAGGCCAGCGCGCGGGGTGCCTACCCTCCTCCCCGCACCTGTCTACCCACCCCCACCTCCTGCATTGCATACTAAAAAAAAAAAAGTTAATAGTTTGCATTGCATTTTTTTCTTTTGCAATCGGAGCACACACAACACGTGCCTCGGGCTGCTGCCGCTCCTCCGCCAGCTAAGCTACAGATCTGAGGGTAGCAGCCCGAAGCTCCGACAGTGTGGACTCGCTGGTGGGCTATGGGAGCAGACCAGCGAGCGGGTGGGAACCGCCCGGGGGCGCCACTGGGCCGTGGGAAATGTCACCACTGCCTGCACGCAGTTTCCACGCCATTATATGTATAGTTATTATTATTGCGGGGGGAGGAGCTCCTTAGCCAGAGCTCAGGGTTCTCTGCGGGGCGGGGGGGAGACGCTCAGGTGCTTTGCAATTGAGATTCCTGTTATCAGAGGGGAGTCTTTAGCCCAATTATAAGGCCTCCTCACAACTTTAAAATGGGAGGTCCTTTTACTGTTATGATAATTAATGGAGGGGGTTATTAGAAAAACCTCCGGAGCACTTTTTCTGAAAGTGGGTTGGCTTTTATTTTTATGAAGGGGCCCTAGCCCTGGTGCGGGGGCTCTGGATCCTTAATAACTGCAGAGGCTTCTGCTATTGCTATTAGCATTATTACTCAGGGGTCCTTCCCCTAGCTGGAGACCCCAAGTCCTTTGCAGTATAGGGATCCTTATTATGACTGTCTTTTGGCAGGTCTTCAACCCAGCTGGAGGGAGGTTCCTATCATGCAGTTTCTCAGATGCTGGACAATAGAGTTAACCAGGTTTCTTCTACATTTTCCCTCTTTTTCTCCCGTGCAAGCCACAGGTCCCCAGTCCCCTGCCAGCTCCCCCCACCCACCTCCCCACACACACACACAGAAAGAATTCATTCCCAGCCTCCTCCATCACTAACCCACTTCCCTCTCTCCACACACCCTCTGGGACACTCTCTCTCTCTGGTATGTTTCTCTGCCAAATCCTACTCCACTGGCCTCCCCACCCAAAAAAGGGGGCATTTTCCTTCTTTTTCTCTGGTTAAAAAGATTTGCTTTTATAGATAGCAAATGGAAATTATATTCCCTTTTTATGGCCTAGCTTGGACTTCTGACATCACTCTTGGTTGGGACAATGGATCAATACAGAAGGTTATAAAGAAGATAAAGTTTGGAAGAGTTGTAAAGGAGAGAGAATCGTGATGGGTATTTTTGATGATTTTTCAATATTGTGTCTTGGAGCACGTGTTTCATGGCAATTAAAGTTTTTAATGTAATGTAAATAATTGTTTCATAAATACTTCAGAAGAAGGTGTGATCTTTCTGAGCAATCACTAGTGCTGTTTAAAAAATGTAATGTGATTTAAACAAGGATGCAGTATTTCTGTTACCATCCCCATACATTTTCCATGAGGTGTGGGTAAATATATTAATGCACAAGTTGAAAGACTCGTAAGACCAAAAGTACAGCGTTCTACAAGATGTAATGAATTAGGCCTAGTTAGCAATTCCGAGTGGCCTGTTTCCATGCCAGATTAAATTGCACGTGATGTGTGGTTTATCTCAGCTCTTGATAACTTCACATTTAAATTACAGCTCTCATTCTGCAAAATGAATTTAGGGAAATTTCATAACTCTCACGTGGCAATTTTTTTAATGGCTACATTTTCTCCTGAGCATCTGTAAAGCTTTCAGCTTCCTTGTCTTTGAGTCTGTTTTTTAAAGACCTGTAAAAGGAAATGTGGAGTGAGTGTGAAACCCTTCAAAGCAATTCTTAACAAACCAAGGTTCTGATGAAAGATTATTTTAAATTTCGCCTGACTTTGAAGTCATGAAACAAACTGACATCATGTACCTCCTGATACGATGTACCGAGAAAGGCACAATAACACCTCCTGTAGTATTCCTGTCAAAGTGCATAATCTGAATCTAATTGTGAAGAAACACCAGACAAACCCAAACAGAGGGAAAATTCTATAAAATAAACAGCATGTTCTTTTTAAAAATGTCAATTTCACATGAAACAGAGAAAGACTGAGGAAATATTTCAGATTAACGGAAGCAAATCCGACCTGACAAGTGATTAAAACGTATGATCCGGGATTTTTTTATTCTAAGGTGTATTTCATTAGAGCCAACAACACAATTAAAATAAAACCAGTAGATGAGATAATAGTATTGTATGAATGTTAATTTCCTGGTTTTGATTACTGTATTGTGGTTATAACAAAATACCCTTTTTAGATAACCCACTGAAGTCCTTAGGGACAAAGGGATAGGCGTCATGTATACAACTAACTCTCAAACAGTTCAGACAAAAAAATAATATGCCTTTTACTGTATCTATTTATGTAGAGAGAATGATGTAACAAATCTTAACATTTGAAGATTCTAGATGCATTCTACAGAGAAAGTCTTTGTACTTTTCTTATAATAGTTCTGGGAATATCAAGTTATGTCAAAAGAAAAAGTTTGAGAAAAAAAACAGAAATTAAATTTATGTCTGACTTTTTTTTAACTGCCACAAACTACTGGGCTCCTGCATAAAAATTCTGCATGGAAACTTCCTGCTTTCCTGACTGACACAGGCTACACCTTTGACCGAGAAGGAAATTGCCACAGCAAACATGCTTACCGAGAAGCAGCGAGAAAATCCAATAATTCAGATTGTTTTAAGTCTGTGATATTTTTAAATGACTTAATGCAGTGGGTCTCTGAAGAATTCTGACAATTTTAATGGTAGAACTTGCAGTCCCACTGAGGAACGGGTTGCTACATAAATACTGAATGATCGTGTCTTTCTGTCTGGGCTGAAACATATTAGCTTTGCTTAGTGGCTTATTGCTTTATTCACAAAATAAATTTCAGCCGTCTCTCCCCACCATATTCCAAGAGCATCATGAGCCTGTGCCTTATTAGATATGGGGGCTTATATTCCAAAGGCATCTGTTACCATCTCAGACTCAGCTATAATGAATTCAGCAGTTGAGTGTTTACCCCCTAAACAGAGTTATCCGGGGATATGATATTATTATGGGTGGTCTTTAATGAAAGATGGTAAACCAGGAAATTCAGGCTTTCTCAGCCAACAATCAGCTTAGGATTTGGGAACTAAAGTACTAAAATATTAAACACTTTCGTGAAAAGCTATTTTTTATGTTCTTAGCACTCTCTCCCTGCCACAAATACGCACACATACACAGATATGCAAAAACTTAAGCAGGTTCCTGGTTGATTCTGGATTTGTAAAGACCCCTGGATCAAGATGAGTATTAAAAAATTACAATGAAAAAGAATAAGCCCTCCCTGCTGAGCCAGGAGGAAGCAGAGGGCGGCCTGGGAGCCTATCCTGAAAGCTGCCCAAGCCGCCCTCTGCTGCCTCCTGGTGCAGCGGGGAGGGCTTAGACAGAGAGCCAGGTCCTTTAGGAAATTCATAAACTGTGCAAGAATCCAGGGAAGATAATGGCAGGTCCTTAGCCACAAACATAATGATATGCAAAATCCCCAGCATCAAAGCTGAAACAAAGAAAATGTCCTTCCATAGCTCTGCATTGCCCACCGCAGCTGCCAGATAGGGAGAAAGACAACTAGAGACTCCAAATTCACCAGGAAGTATTAAACGGCCCTAGGAGAGAAGTAAGGGATATGGGAGTCTCTGGCAGACACCTGCAGAGGTGTGCTCCCGGAGGCTGGCCCATGGTTAGATCCCAGACCCAGAGGCTAGAGTGATTAGCTACAAGGACCAAGCCAGCAGTTCCTTATGTGCGAAACACCTGACACAATGTTGTCAACCACTACCCTTATTAAGCACCTACTAGCTGTTGGATGCTTTACAAATAAATCATTAGCTAAACATAGTAGTTAGGAGCATGACTCTGGAGCCAGTTGTTTCAGTGCAAATTCTAACTATGCCACTTACTAGCTCTGTAAACTTGCACAAGTTGTTTTTTGGGTTTTTTTGTGGTTTTTTTTTTTGTTTGCTTGTTTATCTCTCTCTACCTTATATTCCTCATATGTGCAATGGTGATAATAATTGCACAAAGTGATGAGATTTAAATGAGTTAGTTTATGTAAAGCCCTATGATAACTGCTTTATCGATTAGTTACCATGATTACTGGCCTCACAATAGACAGGACAGGGATCTGCATTCCCGTATTATAGATGAAGAGACTGAGGCTCTAAGAGAAGAAGTGGCTGGCTCATGGTCACATAGCTGTGAACAAGCAAAACCAGGACAAATGCCTGGGTTCACTCACATCAAGAATGAGGCTCTTTGCACTTGAGCATGCCCTACCTCTAATTGGGAAGAAGAATGAGTGGAAAGGCAGATGCCCAGAAAGCAAGGCCTGCAGCCTCAACCACAGGCCAACACTCAACGACCAGTGTCACTGAAGAGGAACAAGACAAGAGGATGGGCTCCCTCAGCCTGATCCCCTCCCAATGTCAGAGACCAGTTAGACATACAATTGTGCACTCCCACTGTGCTGATTATTCTCCTTCCGCTCTTCCTCCCTGTTCACTCTGCCCTGGTTAGCACCCCTCATTCCCTAGGAGCTGACCTCTGTGGACTATATTTCCCAGACTCCCTTGCTTCCAGTTGGGTTTGACCCTAGTAGAAGATAAAGCAGGAGGAGAAAAAGGTCGGAGTATTTATTTCCCAGCTCCCTCTCTACTTCACTGTAGTTCTGGATGTCCCTGGATCATTTTACAGCCAGCCACAGCACCTGTCAAGCTCTCCACCTGCTCTCATTGGTCTCCAGTACTGCTCCCTCCCCCCCACCTTTTCCTATCTGGGGTGAAAATAGCTTCCTCCTCTTGCTAGCATCCAGGGGGCTTAACCTTCTCCTGCCCACACCTCTGTAAATAGTGTACACCCCTCCCAGCTGAGTGTACCTATTGGAACCCTGACCAGTACACCTACTCCAGAGTACTACTCAACTATTAAGAAAGATGAGGGCTATTTCTCTGTGTTGAAGTAAAGGGATGTCTAGGATGTGTGGTAAAATGAACATAAGCAGGTTACAGAACAGTATTATGAAATAACCCCATCTTTGCTTAAAATGTGATACTTAGGAAAAAGTTAAGGAAAACAATACATCAAATGGTAAACAGACACTAGTTCTGAAAAATGGGCTTAGAGATCTCTTGTAATTTCCACATCATCTTCATTTCTTCTATGAACACAAATTACGTTTATCGCTTGGTTGGGGTGGAGGACCTATTTTCTCCTGGGTTCTCGGCTGATACACATAGCATAGAACAGCACATCCATCTAAGATATCTATAAAAGCTCTAACTAAATAGAGAGATACTGCATGTTCATGGTCTAAAAGATATAGCGTGGTGAAGATGTCCTTTCTCTCCAAATTAATCCAAAAGTTTATGACTATTCCAAACAAAATCCCAAGAAGGTTTTTTGCATAACTTGAGAAGCCCATGTTAAAATTCTTATGGCAGTGCAAGGTCTAAGAATAGCCAGGGCAAGTCTGAAGAATTATAAAATTATATGAAATAATAATAATAAAGACAGTGAGGCCGAAGGACAGCCAAATAGGACCAGGGGACAAAATTAAAATCCTAGAAGCAGATGCACACAAGTGCAGAGCAAAAATAGATGTCACAGCTGGCATTATACACTAGTGGAGACAGGACATGCTTTATTCTCACTCTGGTGCTAGGCCGACTGGCTGTGCATATGGGAAAAAGTACAATTAGATCCCTACCCTCACACCATATGCAACAATCAACTCTAGGTGGAGATGCCTGCACACCATAGACTTGAAGAAATAAAACTCAACATGTTCCTTTCTATTTCAACAGCAGAGAACATCTGAACTAAAAATTATATCCTTATTAAGCTGATCTTACATGTCTGTTTATTGAAAAGTCATCCTAACAGCTCTGGTCATGTAATAGCCCACAGTCCCTTTCAGAGCTAAATTGATAGCCAGACCAGGACTGAATTTTCTTGTCTATCCCTGGAATGAAACACCACTTAGCACTTGACAGCTTCCAGGAGATTTAGAAACACTAGCTAATTAGAGTTTCTAGAACTCCACTCCAGACTGGCACAGGCTCTTCTTCAGCACACAGCTCTGCTGAGCCCCTAAGAAATTGGCCCCAGGACAAGAACCTGCCTTTCGGTTCTGCATCCTCATTTTTGCAGCCGAGTGAGCAAACCAGACAGCGACCTAAGTCCTCAGAAACAACCACCATGGAATTCAGGGCACCCATTCAGAGACAGAGACATCTCCATCTCTCCCAGATGCCACAAGTTTGGCCTGAACGACCCCATTTGGCTTCATGCCCATTCCTCCATCAGCTCCCAGGACTACTGCTCTCAGAACCACCAAGCCCTCTGGCACCTTCCACCCAACCACCTACATAAAACTCCACAAACTGGACTACAATGGAGAGTGCAGACTCTTACTATAGGTTTTCCTAAGGGGCAGGGTGCGAAGGGCTTAATGCCTTAAAATCCTTTTTGCTTCTTTCTTTCACCAAAGTCTCCTTCATTAAAGCACCGCTCCAGTTTCTATTTTTAATTTCTCTCCTCTTGAACTGACCATCCATCTTCTCTCACTCATTGCTCACTCTCAGTTTCTCTGTCTTTCCCCAGACTTTTCTCCTCTTTCTCTACCTCTGCATCCTCCCTCCCATTTCTTCATCTTCAAATCTGAGGTTCTCACATGTTGTCTAGTCATTAAAACACCACTGGGTAACAAAACAAAAAAAAGAATTCTTTTCCTCCTTTGGTAAGATGGAGAAATGTGAATATGAGCACTTACACTTTTCTTTTTGTCCCTGTCCAATCGTTTTGCCATCGTCATTGTCATAATGATTCCCTACAATGCACCAGGGCCCTCACCAACATGCTCCTCAAATCTCACAGCTATGTCCATTTTATAGACAAGCTAACTGAGGCTCGGAGAGACAGAGTAGCTCCCAAGTTCCCTCAACAGGACAATGACTGAGCATGTTTAGGATGCTGTGTGGAAAAGCACGCACTGTTTGGTAGTCCTGCTGCAAAAGCCTGGACCCCAGCTTTAGCTTTTCCTGCTGGCTGCTCAGGGCAGGAAGGAAGGGAATGAGGGTGCTTCTAAAAGATGCCATTCCGACATATCAGAGCCACAGGGGCTGTGTTTGCCACGCTGGCAACCAGTCCCTGAGTTACCACTCTCTTCAGCCTTCTTGGAGCTCCTAATTCCTCAGCTCTTGGTTTCCAGGAACCAAAAGATGATTTAGTTGTCCCCCAAAGGACAGAAAAATAATAATAATGCTAGTTTATGGCCTGCTCTCCATAAGCTGGGCTCACTCTGCCCATTATCTAATTTCCTCCTCATAACAGCACTTGGAGGTAAGCACTGCCATTTCCTCCCTTCAATAGCTAAGGAAATGGGGTCTCAGAGAGGGTAAGTGACTTGCCCAAGGTCACCTAGCCTGTAAGCAACAGAGCTGGAGGTCAAGTCCTGTTCTGTTTGATGCCAGGGCTCAAGTTCTAACTCTGCATGCCACCCCCTTCCCTTTCTCAACTGCCTCTAACTCCACAGGGCTTTGAATTCACTTCCAAGCTGTGAGGGGCAGAGTCAGAGGACCCTAAGCTGACACTCCTTGTACTCACAGTCTCCAACGGCACTCTCCAGAGCTCTGGGAGACAGGGTGAAGATTCTAGATGCTGTCCTTTGAAGGCTGGGTCGCCAGTCCTCCAACCACAGAAATCTCTGTGGACTAAGAACTCAGGGTCAAGAGAGCAAAGTGCCCCTACCACAGTTAAAGCACTCCCAACCCAGGCAGCAAATCTAGCCCTTCTCCCACAACCCTTCTCGCTCTAAATCCTGGTGTCCATCAGGGTCTTTGGCGAATGTGCCAGGCATCAGAGATCCTGAGAGGCCTTCTGCCCCAGCCCCCTGCCTCCAAAACAGCCGAGGAAGGAAACCTAACCTCAGGACCTCAGGCTACCACCTCTGTGCTGCACCCCTTTTTGTATACACTCACACATACACATGTGCACGTGTGCACACCTACATACTTACACATCTGCGCTCACATTGTTTGCCTATACCCCTCTGTACATTCACATGTGTACATGTTTGCACATGTACACACACGCCTGCAGGCCAGTACACACATCTATTCATGAATATTTGCATGCAAGCCTAAATAGATTCTCTTGGACACACCTGTGTGCTCATATACATATTTGCACAGCCTGTGTGTGCACTTGGGTGAGCATACTATGCAGATACACAACGTGTGTGTGGGGGGTGGAGGGATGTGCCTGGTTTTATCTTTCCAGGGTGGGGCAGTGAGGCAAAAGCCCCACCTGGTGGACACTTGGTGTATATGCCAACACACCTCCAAGCCTGAGTGCCCCTGGGACTAGGGTGAGGGCTCTGGGCAGCCCCAGGTTGGCTGGCAATAAGTGAGTGAGCCAAAAGCTAGACTTTGGGGCACCCCCTGGCCCTTCAGGGCTCTTTCCTCCTATCCCCTTCCCTGGGCAGCAATTTCCAGACCAAAGGCAGGAAAAAAGAGCATTGGGTCCAGAGGCATGGGTTTGAATCACAGGCTCTGCCACTTGCTGGCTTCTTTCCCATGACTCAGAATGCTCAGCTATAAAATGGGGTTAAAATTCTCAAGCAGGCGTTTGGAGGAAGCACAAAAATCAATTGCTATGTGTCTCAGGGACAGACAGCCTAGACGAGGCCGAAGTCAGAGCCAGGTTCAAATGAGGGTACAAATCCTGGCTCTCCTCCCTAGGTCTGTGCCCTTGGGCAAGTCACTCCACACCCTTGAACTTGTTTCATCAACTTTAAAATGGCATAAAGCCCCCAGCAAGGTAGTTGAAAGAAGCCAACAACATTATGGAAGCAAAGCCAGTTACTTCTATCTCCATTTCTCTCAAACTAAATATGGAAATAGTTTAGGGGGTGACAAGAAGCAGGGTTGGAGTCACAGGAGCCCCAATTTAAATTCGTATTAAATCCTGGCTCTGCCACTTTATAAACATGATCTTGGGCAAGTCACTCCACCGCTCTGAACCCCATCTGTACAATGGGGAACTCAGTGTTCAGGTGAGAATGAAATAAGATGACATGTGCAAAGAGCCTGGTGTCAGAGAGTGCTCTATAAATGCTGGCTGCTGGCATCAGTCTGGCCATGGGGAACAAGGGATTCCTGGAGCAGTGGGTGACAGATGACCCTACGGAGCCCAATACAGTAATTATATAATTTAATCAGTGTTTTAAGCACTAAGAATTATCTCATCTAACACCACAACAAACCCATGAAGTAGGCACTATTAGTATCCCCAGTTTACAGATGAGGCGCAGGGATGATGTCACTTGTCCAGGCTCACAGAGCCCAAGAGTGGATTAAAACCCAGCAGGCTAATTCTGAGTCCTCTGGATTTCTCCCATTCCCTGCTCCACTGAGCTCAGTTCTATCAGCTTTGACCTCCTGGCTTCTCTTAAGTCTGGAAAAAAACTTCCCTACGAGCTAATGTCTGATTTTAGAGGGCAAGTCCCCTACCAAGAGACTTCCTCAAAGTCCCACTCTTCCCCCTAATCCCCAGGGAGGCAAATGGCACACGAGCAACATGCGTATCCTGGAGGGCTATGGAATGAAGATAATCCCAGGGAAGCAACAACTCAGTGAAAATAACACTAATTAAAGAGCATCTGCTAATCATGGGAACCTGTGTCAGAAAATGCACACCTGCTGGAGGTTGCTTAGTGGCAAGAAGGTGGAGGAACTTGGCTGGCGAGGCCTCGCCCCACTGCTGAAGCATCACCGCAGCATGGGGGGACAGATGGTGGCCCAGACAAGAGACAAATGTAAAACAGAGATTAGGTGCAGGAAATTGTGTGTGCCACATTTTATTTAGAAGTCAATCATTGGGAAATGGTTGCATGATGATGCCAGTGAGAGGGGAGCCAGGTTTTGATGTCACATGATGTTTGTGGTGCAGAAGCCTGGACTTGGGGGTTCAACAACTATGGGGCTCAAATTCTGAATCTGTATCTGTATGACTGTGTGGATCCAGAGGCTTAAACTCTCTGACATCAGCATCCTTGTCTGGAAAACGGAAAGAATAATTACCTGTGGTCAGTGGTGCCATTGGCCCCAATTCTTCACCCTTCCCTCTATTTATGCTCAGTGCCATGTAATTTTGCAGTGACCTTCCCACTGTGGGCAGGGCATATGTTCCTGCCACTGGACCTTGGGTTTCACTGTACGACCTGCTTTGGCCAACAGAATGAGGTGGAAGTGCTGGTGTGCCAGTTCTGAGCCTGCATCTCAAGATACATGTTTCCACTTGCCTTCTTTCACTATTATTGCCTTTGCCATGGAAAGAGCATGTCGGGGCTAGCCTACCGGTCTCAGGAGGAGGATGTAAGACACAAGGGTATGGAGGAGCCAGCTTCCTGGATCACACACAGAGGACAGCCTCCACCACCCAGGAACGCCTGCCAAAGGCTGTCCCGTGGCTGCAAAACACGCATCTCTCAAATTGAGCCACTGTGCACTAAGGGCCTATCAGTTACTGCAGCAGGTAGATCTAGTGAGGTTCCACTGGCAGGCTGGACCCTGCACCCCTACCTGAGCGCATCCTGTGCTTTCATCACCTTATTTCTCCCCTACAGACACCCAGCCTCACCGCCATGGGGCTTTTTACTCTCAGCCTATGTGACCCCTGACCTAAGACCATGAGCTCCCTGAAATCAGACCTTGCTTCACCTTGAGACACACTTAGGCCATCCAACTGCCCTGAAGGGACCCATGTTGGCCCATGAATGAGGTTCCCTGGTCTTTAACTAGTCTTCCTGGTGGCCTCCAGCACTGGTTCTGGGGTCTCAGCCGCTCTTGCACCCCAGCCAGAGTTATGACTCCATGTGGCCTTGAGCAAGTCACCTACCTCAAGGGAAGTGCTGCTCCTTTCTTCACCCACATTGGTGGTATGAAGATCCAAACTCTGAAAACTGTGAGTCCTCCAGAACTAGGAGCTGTCATGAGGTCCATCATTCAACACTTGTTTTTAAGGGGCTGAGAGAAATAGAGAAGAATCTCACTTCCTTTGTCTTGGCCTCTCCCTAATGCTCACCCTGTTTCTCCTCTCTGGTAAGGCCTTGAATGTCAACTTCTTTGGCAAGTTGGTGCTTCAGAAGAAAGAAGACTTAAATATCCCAAGAGTGGCCCTGCCTGCAAAGACCCCTTTCTAAAGCTCCATGACAGCCCCAAACAGGTAGTTCACAGAAGAGGACACTCGAATGGCCAATAGATACCTAAAAAGCTGTTCAGTCTCAATAGCAGTTAGGAAAAATTCAAATTAAAACTAAAATGTGATACTATTTCACATTCATCAGATTGGCCAACTCTATTTATTTTGAGAGAGAGAAACATCAATTTGTTGGTACACTTATTTATGTATTCATTGGTTGCTTCTTATAAGTACCCTGACTGGACATCGAACCCACAACCTTGGTGTATCTAGGCGATGCTCTAGCCAACTAAACTACCCAGCCAGAGCCAGATTGGCCCAAATTTTAAAGCTTGATAATACCAAATGTTTATAAGAATGTGGAACAATTGAAACCCTCACACACTGCTGGTAGTGGTGTTAATTGGTACCAGTTTTCCATTTAGAGTAGTGATAGAAAGTTTATTTTACAAAAAACATTTAAAAAGTAAGACAGGTTAGAGAAAAAATTAAGTAAATAATACTATATGGTCTACAACTATGGCAAAAGTTGTACCTGTAAATGGAAAGGGGTAAAGGGATATGTTCAGTGACAGCCTTGTCTTTAACAGTAGATGTCCCAAGTTTAAATCCAGGCCACACTCACTATATAAACTTGGGCATGGTACTGAACTCACTCAAGTCTCAGTTTACTTCTCTATAAAATGGAGAAGATGATAACAATCAAACTTCATAACCCACTTTATCCAAACTCCTTGGAGCCAGATGTATTTTGGATCTGAGAATGACTCAGACTTTTAGAATACCATATACCTTATATTATATGGGAGGCCGGGCCAGGACCATGTGGTCCAGCACATTTCTATTTCTGCAGCAAAATGTTCACATTAGGAGTTTTTCTTTTTTTGTTTTTTAAGTCTATACATTGCACAGTTCTGGGAAGATTTTATAGCCAAATGAGTTTGCCACAAACTTGAAAATAAAAACTTTCATATTCCAGAGCTTTTGAAACCAGACTAGTGACACTTAAGGCACCTTAATCAAGTCTATGCAGTACCAGGGCAAAGAGCGCAGAAAGGGGCCAGAGCCAGGGAAGAAGGGTTCAGGAGACCGAGAACAAAATGCGCATCAATCCCAAGAGAAATGATAAAGAGGCTATTACAAAATCTACCCAAGATTTCTCAGAAATCTCCTCCCCTGTGACTCTGCCCCTTCTCTTATATCTCCTCTTTCTCTCCCCCCACCCCGGCCCCTTTTCCTTCCTCCTCTTCTTGGTGCTCCTCCTCCCATTGCCCTTGCTGGTTATTGCCTCAGAGTGAATATGTGACTAAGTTCTGGCCAATGAGATCTTCCCTAGAAAATCTGCTGAGGTGCTTCTGTGGACTTTTCTATGCCTAGATGTGATACCTGGTGCAGGGGCAGCCATTAAGGAGCCATGAGGAGAAGCAGGCTAAGGGTAAAGGCCACAGAGAGGATGGCAGGGGTAGAGAGCTGATGTTACATAGCCACTGATTATACCAAACCCAGACTCACTTAATTTTGCAATTCTTTTGTAAGGTAATCTGTTGTCATTTCAGCCACTTTGAATTGGAATCATGTTACTTATAGCAGAAGGGGATTATTTTGGATATTAAAGGGAAGTATAATTCTAGAAGATGAAAAAACATGAAGAGTCTCAAGTTATAAGATAACATGTAAGCAAGGTTGGATTTGAAAGACTTCGATACCAGTTCGGTGACACTGTGGGCAGGCAGAGGTGAGAGCGCTGGAATGGAAAGACGGTATCATGAAGGAGGATGGAACTTCCTCAGACTTCACTAAAAACGTCCTAGCTTTAATTCTGTATTCTCAGCAGAGGGCAAATTATTCAGCTCACGGCCAGGAGCCCTTAAATTCCTTCCCAGGATCAATAGCTGTTTCCTCCACCAGAAAAGAAAGCTGGGCTTCTCAGATCAGAAAGATTCTGGGTAGAAGCACAGCCTTAGCCGTGTTCTGGGCTCGTCTGGCCTTCAACGTGTGATTTCGAGAATTGGAAGCGAGAAGATTATAACTCAGAATGGCACGCGGGTGTGAAGCCGGCTGCCTTGCCAGCTATTTGCCTGTATTTAAAACACATATGGGTGATATTTTTAAATATCTTTGCTGTGTGACTGAAAAACATTGCAGTTGCTACTTCGTGGACGTGGGTTTTTATGCAAACCCAGGGATGAAATGATGAGTGTATGTTGTACCTACGTGGGTTTGCTGTAGAAAATGTAAGGACAGAATGGCACAGCCTGCATAAATGTCAGGCAGAGAAGTAGGGGCTGGGCCATTCAACATTTAGCTTGGTTCTGAGATCCTTCCCCTCCCCACTCTCCCTCTGAGGGGTTTGAGTAGGGCTACTTCCCCCAGATCTGGTAGTGGGCATATGATCCAGGCCTGGCCAATCAGATCATTGCAACTCCTTGACCCCAGTGATTGACTGAGGGTCAAGTTCATGACCCAAGACAAGCCAATGAGACTCAACTGTGGGACCTTCAGGAAGTATTGGGAAAGAAGCACTTTCTTCTTGTTCATGTTGCTAAGCTGGGAGGGGGTATACCTGGAACTGCCCAAGGCCATTTTTTGTCACCGCTTGGGGAAAGCCTGCTGAGAATAAAGCCAAAGCGGTAGGAGAAAAAGCACCTGAGAGGTGGAGAGAATCCTTGATCCAGCCATGCCTGAAATCTATACCCGATTCTCTTTTTTTTTTTTTACTTTAAAAATGGTGGTAAAATATACTTAACATAAAATGCCACTTTAACCACTTCTAAATGTACAATTCAGTGGCATTACAGTCACAAAGCTGTGAAACCATCACCACTATTTCCAAAACTTTTCATTATCCCAAATGAAAACTATGTACATATTAAGCAGTAACTCCCCATCCTACCTCAGAACTCTCTCAATTTTATTTCTGAGTTGTAAAATTCACCCTTTTTACTGTGTGGTTCTATGCATTCTGACAAAGACACAGTTGTTTAACCTGAACCACAACCAAGATCCAGAACAGTTCTATCCTCAGCCCTCAAGTCCCCCACTCTCCTTTGCATTCTGCTCCCTTGCTCCCCCAACCCACTGCCCTTCAACCCCCTGGCAACCAGTGATCTGTTTCCTGTTGGTAAAATGTTGTCTTTTCCAGAATGTCATATAAATGAACCCACACAGTATGTGGCCTTTCTGAGTCTGACTTTTCACTTCGCATAATACATTTGAGGTTCATCCATGTCGCTGGTGTATCAGTAAATAGTTCCTTTATCAGTAAATAGTTCCTTTTTTATTGCTGACTAATAATACTACACTGTAGGATTGTACCTATTTATCCACTCACCAGCTGAAAGACATTTGTCTACTCTGGCACTCTGAATGTACTTGAGTCTATAAATTCCTTTTTCTTTTCTCAAGCTGTTTGAGTTAGGTTTCTGTCACTGCAACCAAAATAATCCCTACAATATTTCAGAGAAAGCCTCTTCCCTGCTCTGAAATTACTTCTTTCATCCATAAAGTGGAAGTGTATTATTCGAGGTGGTTTTGAGTGTGAGTCTTGACTCAAAATTAGTTGGAAGAAACAACGTTATCTCACATATTTGGGAGTGCAGAGGTGGAGACCTCCAGGTGGGTGATGGGTGTCGGTTCAAGTCCAGATGCTGGCACTTTCCAGCTCCTCTATCTACGGGCCTCAAAGCATCGTCCTCAAGGTTTACACCTCAGGGCAAAGCAAGATGGCGCCATGCGTCCACCAGCGCGATGTTCACAGGAAGTTTCCTCCCGGGGTTCAGGAGACTTCCGCCAGAAGCCACGCCCAGCAGGTTTTACCTCACATCTCACTGGGCAGAGTTGAGTCACATGCCCACTCTGGACGGAGGGGTTGAGGGGAGGGGAGTCATCTGGACTGGAGGGATAGGGCTCAGCTTCCCCCGAGGCAAGCGGATCCGTGGGGAAGGGGCAATGGTGCTGGAACCTGAGCAAAACGAGAGCCGGCAGATGGGAAAGGATGCTGGGCCGGCACCACTGCGTCCCCTCCAGAAGATAAGAATAGCTCAGCCACTGTACAGAAGTGTCATGAGGGCCCAGAGAGGGATCTGTCCTTGATCAGTTGTCTGTGGAGATTTAGACACACCCTCGTGCTCTGGAAGACTGCAGGCAAGTATGGTGCAGCCAGTTCCGCCCAAGAGACTTGGGTGGCAGCTGCCCAGGTGAGAAACACTGAGGGAGCTCTGAGAAAAATTCATAAACAGAAACTTCCTTTAAAATGGCTGTAGGAGGCTAGAGAATTCTCACCTCAGGTCAGTCAGTACACCCTACTGACCCCCACAGCAAGAGACGGTACCTTATACCAGCACACTTATACATCTCCCACAGGAAGTGACACTACTTCAATACCTCAAACAGAGGAAGAAAAGATTCCCCTTAGCCCAGTAACAGCTCAGCCAATGGGAGACCACCATAATTCAGCCAATGAGAATTCACCATAGTTGGAAAGTTTCGTTTCCTCCAATAGACTCTTGGTTGACAACAGCTGCACCCAAGTTTATGAAAGACTGGTCTTCTCCTTTGTTTCTGTGGATTTGTATGTCTGGTTTGCCATTAGACTGCACGTCTAATGCAATTCTTTGTTGTTTGGAATAAACCCATTTTGCCGAAGAAATATCTGGTTGTCTACTTGTTTAATGTCAACAGTTCTATCCAATGCATTTGAATTAGTCACATGCTTCTGGTTGCAATGATCAGAAACAACTCAAATTGGCTTAAATCAAAAACAGTTCATCAGCTTTTTTAACTGGCAAGTTTAATGATGTTATGAGCTTCCGACATAGCTGGAGCCTCTGTGGTTGAATTTTAGGCTTTATCATTCTCCTCCTTGGGCTCTGATTTCTTCTGTGTTGGTTTGTTCTCAGTCAGACTTTTCTCCTCTGGGTGCCAGCAGCCGTACTTCAATCCTTCCTTCTTAACATCCTCAGGGAAAAGAGAGAGCCTCTTCCTGGAGGTTCCATCAGAAATCCTGCGGAAGACTCTCATTGGTCCAGGTCAGAGCATATGCCTACGCCAGAACCAATCCCCCTGACTCTCTGCTAGACCAGGCCCAGATTGCATGCCCAGTTCTACAGCTGGGCAGGGTGGTGTTGGGGGGTCAAGCCACTAAGGCATAAGCCAGCTAAAAGAGAAACAAGGGGCTCCTTTCACCAGGAAGGGGAATGGTATGCAGGCCAGTGCACCACTATTTTGTACAGTCCTAATTTTACTAACAGACAGGCTCACACCCATAGAGGGTAAGACACTTGCCCAAGGTGTCACAGAGTGGATCCAAGCCATGAACTCTAGCTCGCAAACTCTTTGCCAGTATACCACCCGCTAGTGAAAGCCAAGACAGTGGGTGGACCTGTGGTTTCCTGTAATGCCCACGCTAAACTCCTTTTTACCCCCCATCCTTCTCCAAGGATTCTTATGCACTCTTCTCATCTTGAGGTTCGGTATACTTAGCAGCTGAAGCACAAACTTCTAGGGGACTGCTATGGACTGAATTGTGTCCCCCATCCCCAATTCATATGTTGAAGCCCTAATTCCTAATGTAATGGTATTTGAAATGGTGACTTTGGAAGATAATTAGGTGTAGATGAGGTCATGAGGGTAGAACCCCACGATGGGATTAATACTCTTAGGAGAAGGGATACTAGATCTCTCTTTCTATTTCTATCTCTACCTCCAAGCCAGGAAAAGTGCCCCGATTAGATCCTAGCCATGATGGTAACGTGATTTTGGACTCAGCCTCCAGAATTGGGCAAAAATAAATGTCTGTTATTTAAGCCACCCAGTGTATGGTATTTCGTTATGGCGGCCTGAGGAGACTCATCCAGGGATGAATTTAGGGCAATAAGCATCGACTGGACCCTCACTCTGTACCAGACCGTGTACAGGGCATGAAGGTTCTTTAGCTGGGTCTCAGACCACAAAGACTTTGGAATCTAGAAACAATATTAAAATATTAATAAAGAAATCCTACTATATTTTCTATAAACTTTGAGATCACTTTTATTTAAGAAAAGAAACTTCCAACTCAACCAATAACCTCCTTGCACTTTCCTCCTCTCTCCATCTGTCTCTAGAGACAGAATAGCATGTAGACTATAGAACTTCGCATCTATCTCTTTAGACTTATTTCCATGCACACCAAGGGAAAAAAATGATAGCTATAAAGAGAGATGGCAGATGCTCTTAAGTGCCCTGTGTTCAGAGCTTTCCATGTATAAACTCATTAATTCCACGAGCCAGTCCATGAGGCAGCCATTATTAGTCCATTGTCCAAATGAAGAAGCTGAGAGGCTCAGAGTGGCAAAGTGACTTGCCTAAGATCACACAGCTGGGAAGCAGAGGTGGGATTTGAACCCAGGTTTCTCTGATTTTAACACCCAAGCTCTTAACTTCCATCAAACTCCCTTGGCTAATCAGTGCTATGGATAAACTCATAAAGTAGATACTCAGCCAAAGTTTAGACATTATGGTAAAGACAACCAGCACTGAGGAAGCTGGTTGTGATGTGGGTGGATACATCAGAGATAATAATGACGTTACGTTTGCTATTCATAAGAGCCTAGCGTTTTGAGCCTGTGTTCTGTCCAGTCACTGCACATGTGTTAACTCATTTCCCTATACAATCCTATGAGGTAGGTCCTAGAATCACTCTCATTTTCAAGATAAGAAAACCAAGGCTAGGCAGAGCTAAAGCAATGGGTGTGAGAGTGAAATTAAGAAATCTCATCAGTGTAAATCCTTCGAGAAAGGAGTAAATTCTCAAACCCTTGAGACCCTAGAATCTTCTGAGTTTCTATTCAAACAAAGGAGCAAGATGGAAATTTAGAACAAAACTCTCCTCTCACAGAAGGAACAGTTTGTTGTCAACCGAGAGTTCTAAGGAAATGCCTTGAACTCCCTCCAGGCTTCTGGAGTTCTGTGGTTGGACCTGGGAGCCCTAGAAGTTTCCCTAAACAGACCTGGAGCTGACAGAGTTGGGAGAGAGCAGGTTTTTAAGGTTCTTTCACGGGAAGTGCAACAACAGCAGTGTTACCCCCTGTGAGAGGCATATGGGGTCCTCAACAACAGGGGACAACGCTCGAGCTGTTCAGCCAGCTAAATGTGCGTGATGAAAAAAGGTTGTATAAAAATGTAATAAAGTATGTCTGTGAATTCAGCCTTATAAATCATGTGCATCTGGGTTTTGTCTTGAAGGAAAAGAAAATCCCACTGACCAGTTTGGTGGAGCTGGAGTAGTTAAACAGTTATTTGTTATTTGATTTTGTGGTTTTTACAAAGATAATATATTTATTATTAAAAATTAAAGCCATGTATCTGTAATGGTGTATTAGTTAGCAATGCTTCTAGCTACAGGTAACAGTAAACTCAACCAACATTGGTTTAAAAGACTAGAGTGTTTACTGTTAATTACCAGGAAACCTAAAGGTAGGAGGTTCTGGGCTTGGTTTAGGGACTCAATAATATCAACAAGAACACAGACTCCTTTGCTCTTTCTGCCCTACTCTACTCAGTATGTTGGCGACAACTCTCCTCATAGTCACAATATGGCTGCCACAGATCCAGGCATCAGGTCCTCATGTCACAGTTACAAGCAGCAAGGAAGAGGGTATGATGAGGCTAAAGAGAATTTTATCTTCTTTTATTAAAGAGAAAGGTTTTCCCCCAAAACTGTCCCCTTCCTCCACAAAGTTGGACAAACCTCTCTCCAAGCCCTAGCATTCCCAAGCCTCAATTTCCCCATGCTGGAAATGGGAATGATAGCAGTACCTTCCTCACATGGTGTTGTGAGATGTAAATAAGAAAGCACTTGGTGTGCAATGAGCACTTAGTGGGTGTGGTGGTATCTTCCATTCGTCTGTCCACATTCACCCTTCTTCACCTTTCTCCAGCTTATCCTGTGCCGCCCCAGGACTGCAACAACAGGCTCCTCGTCCTCTGCCTCTGGTTGATTTGGCCACTGGTAAGTATCAGCAAGAGCTCAGGAGGGAGGAGAGAGGCTATGCATTTACCCCTCTAGCTCCCTTTCGGAGGGATTGCCAAGGGCGGCTGAGTTGCTCTGTGATGGTCACAGCTCCTCTTTCTCTGCCAGCTGCTCTCTGCAGGTCCCAGGAGGCCCAGATGGCAACAGCCCCCCTGGTTACTAACCCCATGGGCTGCAACACTGCTTTTTCTAAGCCTGCCCCACCTTAATAAATAGCCTCCTTATTAAACTCTTCTCAAAATATCAGTGTGAGTGTATCATCTTTTCCTGCAGGATCCTGACTGATTCAAAACATCAGCTTTCATTTTGAGGTAAATTATTTGTAAACTTCAGTATTTTATTAGCAGTGACAAGTGAATTGTGTCACACCTCATGATTAAGAATCACCAGTCCACTTGGTCAAAAAGTCGGTCAAGTAGGATGTTTGATTGAGTCAGCTGTCATAATAGTGAATTAATTCTAAATCCTCAGGCCTCCGGCCATATCCTCAGGCACAAGATCTTTTAAGTGATAATGATTTGGGGGGAAAAAGACACAATTTCACATTCACATACCCTGAACTCACGACTGCATATTCTTAACATCTCTCAGTTAAATGGAAAATACCCAGTTTTAAAACTCTATTGATTTCAGCAGGCATATATTATTTTACTGTAAGTACCAATGTCTGTTGTACTTAATATACAATGGATTAATTTAAAATGCATTAGTTTAATAAAAATGCATAAAATAGAATAGAATTGCATTAGCTTCAATAAAAAATTCAATTTCATAAATATTATCTCATGTTAAAATGCATTGATTTCCAGGAAAATATATTGGTCAAAGGTAATTTACATTGGTTTGAATGGCAATGCGCCAGTCCCCATACATATGTATTAGTTTAGTCAAACGTATCCAATCGTGTAAAATATCGGTTAGGCTGAAATAGATTCCGACCCTGTTGTTTTCAGTGTTGTTGTTTTATTCTCTTTGCTGAATAAATATCTCCCATGCTGGCTTTCGTGTGGCCCATTTCACTTGGCAGGTAGGTGAGCCTGAGGAACATTCTGGTAACCCCTGGGTTTGCGAGTGGATGGTCTAGCTTCAGCTGCAGTTAAGACTCCCTTGGTGGCAGGTTAGGTGCGCCCAGCTTCCGCATGGAGGCTGGGTGTGGGGTAGGAGCTAGAGATCCAAGCAAAGGGCCCAGGAGCAATGTCTCCTGTCCTCATGAGGGCTGACAGGAACCACCCCAGGATAAGAAAATGGATGTAGGCCTTGACTAAGGCAGGGGAAGCTGGAAGGGGGCTGTGATAGGGGGCCAAATGGGGACCAGAACCAGAAGGTGAGCTAGACCCAGAGCTCAGGGTCAGCAGGACACAGGATCATAGCTGGGTCTCTGGGGCTACAAGGCTTGAGTTCAAACCCTGAGCCTGCCACTTCCTGTGTGTCCCTGGCCAAGTCCGTTAACCTCTCTGAGTCTCTGTTTCTCCCAGGTATTGTGTGAGACACTGCTTCTAAGTGCTTTCAATGTACTGACTCATTTAATTGTCATGACCCCTGTGGTACAGGTAAGTAACTTGTTCCAGATCAAAAACAAGCAAGTGATCTGCTTGCTCTCAGTCACCAGATTGTCCCCATTAACTGTGCGACTCCCCAAGCAGGCATATCGTGGTAACTAAGGGAGGTATCTAATCCCTGTTTTCTGCTTCCCAGGAACTTTGGATAAGTGACTTTGCCTCTTTGAGTCTCAGTTCCTTCATCTGTGAAATGGGTACAATGGCAGCATCCACCTCCTAAGGCTCTCAGCACAACAGGGACATAGTAGGGACTCAAAAACCAATAGCCCCTCACCCCAACAAAAAGCATTCAACACATTTTTGTGGCTGCGGGACTTTTCAGAACCTTTAATATGCTCATATGGGTCCTGAATCTAAGAGGAGAACAAGTAGGCAGGCAGAGCCTATGCAGGAGAGACTGACTTGTGAAGGTAAGGACCGAGAAAGGGGAAGAGATGGAGAAACGGCACCAAGTAGTTTCCCAAAGTGTGAGCCGCTCCCTCGGTGATATGTGAGCTGCTGCTTTTACTCTCCACAGATGGACATTTTTCAAAACTTTTTATGTGGAAAATATGTAACAGAAGAGTTGCGAAAAGAGAGCAACAAACTCACTGAACTTCTCCAGATTTGCCAAATGTTGACATTTTGCCACATTTGCATTATTTCTCTCTCTGTCTCTATGTGTATATGTGTCTGTGTGTATAATACATGTAACCCCCAAACCATTTGTGAGTTAATGCAATGACTACCCAATCCTTTATACACACAGTTCAGTATGTGTTTCCTAAGAACAAGATCATTCATATGGAATTACCATGCAATTATCACATTCAGGAAACTGAATATTGGTACAATTCTACACTTGATCTTAGCCAAAAGCCTGAGAAGCAATTATTGGTACAGTTCTAGAATCTGAATTTTTTAAATTGATTTTAGAGATAAAAGAAGAGGGAGAGAGAAAAAATATCGATTTGTTATTCCACTTATTTATACATCAATTGACTGATTCTTGTATGCACTCTGACCACAAACTTGACTTATTGGGATGATGCTCTAACCAACTGAGCTACTCGGCCAGGGCCTACAATCTGAATTTTAGATTCCATATTCACAGTTCACCAATTGGCCCAAAAGTGAACTTTATTTTCCATTCCAGGCTCTAATGCAGGATCACACATTGAAATTAGTCTCTTTAGCTTCTTTTAGGCTGGACAGTGCCTATCAGCCTTTCTTTGTCTTTCTCAATCTTGACCTTTTTGAAGAGTCTATTGTGGGGGACATCCCCCAGATTGAATTCGTCTGATGTTCTTGCACTTTGGGCAAGAACACCACTGAAGTATTGCTCTGTCCTTGGTGTGTCAAATCAGGAGGTGCCTGATGTCAGTTTGCCCTGTTTCCATTGCGGTAAACTCTGTCCTCTTGGTTGGAGTGGTATCTGCCAGGTTACCCCGCTATAATTTTTTCCCTTTGTAATTAGTGAGAAATATGTGGGGAAGATGCCATAGATAAGACTGTGTCAAGTTGACAATTAAAACATTTTAAAATTTAATATTTATATATGTATTTTTTAAAGATTGTATTAACTTATTTTTAAAGAGAGGAAGGGAGGGAAAAAGAGAGAGAGAGAAACACCAGATTCGCTCATGCCCCAACTGGGGGCCTGGCTTGCAACCCAGGCATGTGTCCTGACTGGGAATCAAACCCATGACCTTTTGGTTTGTAGGCCAGCACTCAATCCACTGAGCCACTTCAGCTAGGGCTATGTATTTATTTTTATGTTACATTCTATAGCAACATAAAGTTTCCTTCTCCAAAACACATAAAGGTTATTATTATTTTTTGTTTGTTTTTATGTTGTTTTTATTTAAAGTTTCTAAAAACGTGAGTCAACCCTTGGCCAGTGTGGCTCAGTTGGTTGGAGCACTGTCCCGTAAACTGAAAGGTCGCATGTTCAATTCCCAGTCAGGGCACAGGCCTGAGTTACAGGTTCAGTCCATGATTGGGGTGCGTGGGAGAGGCAACCGATCAATGTTTGTTTCTCTCTCTCTCTCTCTCTCTCCCTTTCACTGTCTCTTAAAATCAATTCATACGTCCTCAGGTGAGGATAAAAAATAAAATGAAATAAAATAAAATAAGCGAGTCAATTTGAAGAAAAGTATAAAGTGACAATAGCGGTGGTCTGTGGATGTAGCAAAACACTATGAAGTATGGTACTCAGGTGGCTTTTTTAGGGACACAGAACAAAGTAAGTTCCTTCAAGTTTGGAAACAGCCATTGTGCAGAGAGGGGACTAAGCTACAGGGGTGTGGAGGGGAGTTCCTGGGGTCTTCAGAGCTTTTGGGTGTCTTCTGTGGTGTCCAGTGTTCCCCTAGGTCTATAGACCCTGCACCCAGCCTCTGTCTGGTCCTGCAGGTCTGGGGAAGTGGACATAAGGATGGTCACTTTCTTTGTGGCCCTAGAAAGTTGTTATACTTTTTCAAGCCCTAATTTCATCTATTCATTTGTTCATTCACTCACTCACTCGCTCATTCATACAACACTTACTGAACAATGACTAGATGCCAAGCAGTGTTTTCAGCACTTGGTTTATGGTGATTTATGTGGCTACCACAACAGCCCTAAATGAGGAGGGTGCTGTTGTTATCTTCATTTTATGGATGGGAGCCTATGGCCCAGGGAGAGGAAATTGCTGCCCAAGTGACACAGCTGGTGTCAAAATCAGGATTTGAACCTGGGCCCTGGGGCTCCAGAGTCTATGCTTTTAACATATAGGGGCCAGGTTCCCTCTCTGCAAATTAGAGGTGATAATAGCACTTACCTCCTACGGCTGCTGTGAAGATTAAATGAGGGCCGGCCTTTGCACACCTGGCTCAATGTCTGGCCCTCATGGAGGGCCATGAGGGAGCTGTTACTTCGATTTATCTTTTTTCTCAATACACCTCTATGCTTTTGCACTTGACTCCCTTCTTTTCCTGGCTCACTTCAGATTGTTTTTCAAGTCTCCAACTGAAGAGTCACCTCCTTCAGGAAGCCTTCCCTGACCTTGCAAGATGGGCTAAGTGACTCTGTGTTGAGTTCCCACAGCCCATCTAACATGAAGGCAAGGGCAGTGCTTTCCTCTTTGTCCTCCTGGCTCCTGGTGTGGTGCTGAGCCACCGTGGACGTTTGCTCAGGTCATGGGTACTCAGCTGTTCAACAAAATAGTTTGAGCCCTGATGCTGTATGTCAGGCTCCAGGGCAATAGCTTGTGGGCTTGTTGAATGATTAAAAGGCTCCTACCCACGTCTGTGCTCACTTGGCCATCTCACTGTGAGTGTTACTCCCCCCTCCTGGGAGGAGACCAGGGGTGGTTCCAGGTCCTGGGCCCTCTGAGTGTGCCACCCCTCCCCTCCCAGTTCCAAATGCTTGGCAGCCTGGCTTCTTTCCTGGTGCCTCCCTGAAGCCCCCAAGCCTCCCCTGAGCCCAGCCCCTCTTCTGAAATAGAGTTTCTTATGGCTTCACATTTCATCTCCCCAGAGCACAGTCTCATTTCTCCAATCTGCCACTGGATGCACCAACTCTCTGGGCTAAAAATACCCCTGACATTTTTGAAGGTCTGCTAGGGCTGAAGTTGCTGCTAGGCATTCAAGCTTATATCCTATCCCTCAAAAGTCCTAGCCTAAAGAGAGTTTGAGTTTTCCTTCTTCCAAGTTCCAGCACAAATTCTGGAGCGGCTTTTTCAGCCTAGCTTTGGGCTCTGCCCTTCCATGTACCAACCTCTGGGGACGGGAAAGTGAGCTATTCTGATTAGGCAGTCCATGGTCACCTGTCAATCCTGGAAGCAACTGCTGTAGCCAGAAGGATAGCAAGCTCTGATTGGCCAGGCCTGACACCAATCATTGTAGGAGAATAGAATGCTCTGATTGGCCAGGTCTGTGTCATATGACTATCAGGAACCAATCATTGTGTCTAAAAGGATAAAATGCTCTGATTGGCCAGGTCTAAGTCATGTGCCCATCCTTGGATCCAAGGGTTGAGGTGGGCCTCACCCAAGTGCTTGGATTATGGTGCCGGAGGGAGAGGGGTGCTGTTTGCAGGTGCTGAAATGAATGGAGGGCAGGTGGAAACAGCTGCCTCAGACTGTAGCAACTCAAAGTTGAACAAAGCCCTTTGTCCCCTTTCCCCAGAACATCTCCCACTTAAGGTTTTCCTGGATGGCGGCCTTTAGCAGACATGACAGCTGCAATGGTGTGTGGGTACTAGGCGGTAGGGGAGACTACATCACACCACACACACAATAAAGATTAAGTATTACATCCCTCTATTCTTTTTTCCCCCCAAATCTTAGTTATTTACTTTTGGAGAGAGGGAGAAAGAGAGGGAGAGAAATAGCAATGTGTGAGATACATCGATTGGTTGCCTCTCACGTGTCTCCCTCATCTGGGGACCTGGCCTATAATCCAAGCATGTGTCCTGATCCGGAATCTAAGCAGTGACCTTTCAGTTCGCAGGCTGGCGCTCAATCCACGGAGCCACCCCAGCCAGGGCCGTCTATTCTCATAAACCCTTGAGCCTTTCCCTCCCAGCATCACAGAACAGCCCTGCTCATCTCTCTTCCTCTGGCTCGTCCAAAGGAATAGTATCCTCAGGGACAGGCGTCCTGCACTTTCTCTCTCAGGATCTCTACCTGTGCTTGCTGCCTCAAACCACACAAAATGGATTCACTGAACAAACTTGCCTCCATCTTACCCTGCCCCTGGCCTCCTGTGTCCCCTCAGCTTCTTCCTCTGCGCGCTGAGCAACTATTCACTTGGCAGGATTTGTCAGTCAAGACTCGTTCTCTGTGAGGGTCTCCGCAGCATGAAAAAAGTCCCATCACATCTTAGAGTGGGGGGCCGGGGTTGGAATAAGAAAGTTCCAAGAAAAATACTCCCACAGACATTGAGCAAAGCCTCTCCACTTCTCAAACCAAGCGAACAGTTGTCCGATTTGATTAGGATTAACAGATTTTCCGAAGATAACCTATTTTAGTTTTACGATTCTGTCTCTCCAGGCAGTGTTTACAATACGCATCTGCAGAAACAGAGGGCGTGTGCCAGGAAGGAGGCGAGGGCCCTTTCTGGTGCTCACACAGTCTGTCATAAATACGATATTAGGATGATGCCTGAAATTAATGTGAATCATTTCCCAATAAATATCGTCAGTTAGGGAGGTGTTCCAGGACCACTGATGGGAGATATATTTTGGTAAAATATGTTTTTTTTATCGGTTGAGAACTGGAGGTGGAGGAGAGGGGAGGCCATAAATCTCCGTGAAAGGAGTATCTTTTATGATTATTCAATTCCACAGTAGCTCTAAAAGCCTAAAGTAGATTCATATTTACAGTTCCTGGAAGCACCTGGTTTTATATACATTAGGGGAAGAATTAGCATCGGCGTCTCCTCGAGGAAAATCACTGACTACCATCCTTGGAAAGTGGGGAGGTGAGAGGACCTCATGCTGGGGTACTCCATGGGAATGAATTAATTTCATCTGCATTCAGGCATGGAGCAAAGGAAACTGCACACCAGCAGTCAGATAAGAAGGGGCCGCTGAGAGGGTGGTCCTGGCTGGGCTATGCGTAGGAGGCAGACTTAGGGAACACAAGGCAGGTGGTGGGGTCAGGGCTGCTGGGCTGGAAAAGGAAAAGGGTGCCAAGGAGAGGAGGGCTGCAGCTAGCTAGCTGACAGTGACAGGAGTGTATGTGCCCATCCCTAAGCGCTCAGGGTTAGTGAAAACATCTGCACCTCATCTCTCCTGCCCGTGTCCTCTCAGAGCCCAGAGATGGAGGAAGGAATCCTGATCTTGTCACTTGCCATTATTCCCCTGTGTGAGCCTTATCTATGAAATTCTAAAGTTATCTCTCTTGGGCTTTCCCCTGTCCTGCAAACAAATGTGATACAGGTCCATAATTTGTTAGCCAAAATTCTAAAGTCCAAAATGCTCTGAAAACTGTGAGTTTTTACTACTAACATATTTGGTGGCAAAATCTGATTTAAGCACATATGAGGCTATTTATATTCTTCATTCATCCCACAGTGTGGGAATGTTTATACCTTTCACTGCAGAAATACTAATGCGTTTGATGATGGGAGGCTGCCCTGGACCTCGCTGGGAGTGTTAGATAAGGCACATGAACCCCGATGCGTTTCCAACAGCCAAAAGGACTCTGAATTTTGAAACACGTCTTCCCCAAGAGTTTCAGATAAGGGATTATAGACTTGAACTTGCTAGCTGTAATAAAAAAAGTGAAAGGACATAATGTAGAAAGTGAAAGCCTTAAAGAAACATAAAAGGCTTCCCACTTAAACAAAAAATGGGCAAAGCATTTAAATATGCGCAGAAGAAAAACAGCTGGGCCCAGGTTGGTGTAGCTCAGTGGATTGAGCATGGGCTGCGAACCAAAGGATCACCAGTTCAATTCCCAGTCAGGGCACGTGCCTGGGTTGTGGGCCAGGTCTCCAGTATCGGGCACATGAGAGGCAACCACACATTGATATTTCTCTTCTCTTCCCCTCTCTCTAAAAATGAATAACTAAAATCTTTAAAAAGAAAAGAAAAACACCTGTCCACTAAACTTGGAAAGCCTTCAACTGCACTCGTAACTGAAAGTGATACATTGAAACCGTTGTAAGCTTCGCCTTTATCAAATTTAAAAGTGAAAGCTTATCTGGTGTTGGTTGAGGATAATACAGGAAGATATTCTCAGTCATATGATGAGGTAAATCAGGAAAACCTTTTTGGAAGACAATTTGGCAACACCCATCCACATTTTAAATGTGTATACCCTTTGGAATAGCAATTCTACTTCTGGGAATTTATTTTTTTTAAGATTTTATTTATTTTTTTAGAGGGAGGGGAAAGGAGGGAGAAAGAGCAGAAGAGAAAGAAATATCAATGTGTGAGAAATATCGACCAGTTGCCTTCCACACACCCCCATCCGGGGACCTGGCCTGCAACCCAGGCATGTGTGCTGCCTGGGTATCGAAGGGTCAATGTTTTGGTTCACAGGCCAGCATTCAACCCGTTAAGCCACACCAGCCCGTGCTGGGAATTTATCTTACAACTAGTTACACACCTCTGCAAAGATAACTGTTCAAGGATATTCATTGCACCACAGTTTATAACAGCAAAAACTAGAAACAACTTAAATGCTAAGTGTCCACAACAGAGAACTGGTTAAATATACTTGACGATGGAATATCAGGAAATAGTTACAAAGAATGGAGTAGATCCACATGAACTGACTTGAAACAGCATTCCATGGTCAGAGCAAACTGAGTTATTCTACAATTCAGTTTTCCCTTTCAGAAAGTACTTATATGCATATTATCTGTTCACACATGAAAGAATATACCCCAAACTGTGGTTACACTTCTGTAAGTGGTATTTGGGGATCAGGGCTTTCTCTAGATTTAATGTATTTTTGTACATTTTTAACTAACATAAATTGTCTGCAGTGAGGGAAAGGAGGTAAAATTTTCTCACAATTCCATCCTCTTACCCAGAGATAAATTTTGTTCAAAAATGTGGTATTCTCTCCCGTGTCTGTCAGTATTATTCACAACAGCTAAAGTGTGGAAGCAACCCAGGGGTCTAGCAGTGGATAAATGGATAAACAAAACATGGTCTGTCCATACAATGGAGTATTATTCAGGCTAAAAGAGGAAAGAAATCCTGACATGTGCTGCAACGTGAATAAAAATAGGCCATTATGTTAAGTCAAATAAGTCAGTCACAAAAATGGAAACACTGTATAATTCTGCCTATGTGAGCGATTAGAGTAGTTACATTCAGAAAGACAGAACAGAACGGAGAGTGGCGCTGTCAGGGACTGGGGAAGCGGGGAGGAGGGTTAGTGTTTGATGGGTACGGAGTTTCAGTTTTACAAGATAGAAGGGTTCCAGAGATGGAAGGTAGCGGTGGCAGCACAACAGTATAAAATATGTCTAATATCATTATGTGTAGACTTAAAATATTAACATGGCAGATTTCACATGTCTTTTCCCACCATTAAAAAATTGGTGTTCTTTTAGAATTTCCTCCGTGAACACATCTGTATTTCCATGCAGGCAGGTGTGTAATGCTTTTCTACCCAAAAGAATGAGTTTGTGCCACCCAAATTCTTCCGCAATTTTCTTTTTCCTGTAAAGCCACATGCTGGCCGCCTTTCTGTGTCTATGCCCTGTAGGTCTCCCTCCCTGGCATGCCACCACATGAAGGCGTTTTTTGTGTGTGTCACCAGCCACCCGTTGCTGGACATCTGGGCTGCCTTCAACTTGGGGGCCTTATGTTTTGGGAGATTTTTGTCAACCAAACTGAATTTATTAAGTAATAATTAATTTGTTTCCCCATTTTTTATTCATCAAAGCCACACAAACTACAGACCAGGGCTTCTGATTAGCAGGAGGCTCCAGGCCGAGAGAATCCAACCCAGAGCAGAGAGGTTGGGTGTCGGCAGGAGTCTGTGTGGCTTTATGGGAAGCTAGTGTGTGAGTTCCCTTTGCAGGCTAGGTTTTTGCTTATTTAACACAGGAGCGGACCCAGACTCCATGCACACAGGGGAGGGATGGTAAGAGCATTAGGAGCAGAAAGCTGATACAAAGGCACAGAGGAAAGAAAGAAGATGGTTTACACTTTGCGAGCCCGTTTCCTCATTTTCATGATGGGGGAGTCTTTTCTGTCTCCTCGCAGAATTTTTCTGATGATTCTCATAGGAGCATATAGGAGGGCCTCAGTAAACTGAATGATAATAAAGAACAACTGAAAACTAGGTGAGACTGCCAACTGTGTTAGTTCAGCAGATGCATCTTGTGCTCACAGGTCACTGCTCGGGATGCAGAGTTAAGCAGCACCCAGTTGCGGCCCTTCCAGAACTCAAGGTCCCGCTGTTTTGTGCAAAGAAGCAATGATTCAGCCAGGAAAATGAGGTGTTCCAGAAAGGGAACTGGATGCTGGACAGGAGCGGGAGAAGGCAGATGGGTGGTGGCCAGGTGGTGGCCAGGGGCTGGGGCAGGGGAGGACGGGGAGCGACCTCTTAATGGGTATGGGTTCCTTTTGAGATGATGAAAATGTCTTGGAATTATATAAAAATGGTGGTTGCACAATACTGTAAGCGTGTTCAACGCCACAGAATCGTACACTTCAAAATGGTTCATCTTACGTGATGTGAATTTTACATCAATAAATACAACAATCAATATGAGGCCCTTAAGGGCAAATGCAGGGACTCTGGATCCCAACTTCCTGGGATCAAGTCCCAGCTCCACCCTGCCTGCTGTGTGAAGAGGCACATGGTCCTTAACCCTTGGTGCCTGTTTCCTCATCTGCCAGTTGGGGGTAATAAACTTCCATCTTACAGGGTTGCCAGAAGGATCAAATCAGGTACTAGTTGTGAAGCTATTAGCAGAGCCCGGCCCCTAGTAAGTGATGAACAAATGGCGGTTGTTGTTATTACTGGTGAGGGGAAAGGTGTTGAAGGCAAGGGGAACAGCAATGGCACAGGCAGAGTGAAGCAGATATGTGGCACAGGATGGAGATAGCGAAGTGGGCTGGCGACCCGTGCGTGTGAGGAGGGTGGGGTAAGACTAGCCTCTCTTCGGATCCAGCTGAACATGATGGAAGGGAATTCCAGGAGTCCTCAGATCTCACCTGACTATAGCATGTATTGCAAAAAATAAATATGTAGTTTTCAGGTCATATTTCTTACCAGACAAGGAGAACAGCCATTCTGCCAGGAACCTAAATGTGTGTGATGTTTTTAAAGGGACAGTGATAAGAGTAAGGTTTCAGATCAGTTGCAAATGTCCCATTGTTCCAAGTAACCTTTGTCAGGGCACACGAACTACCTCTATTCTGTCTCTGTGGAAAACGAATGATGCACTGTTGTTTGTACAATAAATGAAATATTTTAAAAATATATATACTGATGACTCTTTTGTTGTTGAAAATGAAATCATGATGCCTTTGGCTTTCCCATCAGCTCCTGGGCTCATGAGGGATGTTGGCAGAGATTTTGGTGAGCAATGCCCTGCAGAGGCTATATTGAATGTGCACTTAGCCCCCATCGGTTGTTTTTTTAATTACAGTTTACATTTGATATTATTTTGTATTAGTTTTAGGTGTTCAGCCCCACTGATTATCCTTAAAGGCAGTCAGACTGGTGGTATATCCCCCCAGGGCAACAGGTCTATTACTGCAGGATGGGATTCAGGAATGGTGTGCACCAGGGGCCCTGAGAGAGTATCCTCTAGGACACAACGTTAATAGTTTGATAATAGGCGTTTCATAAGAAAAGAGTTCCTTGGTCAATTAAGGTTGGGTAACAGGGGGATCCACAAAGTCCCAAAGGTTTCTTTCATGCAGAAGTTGTCGGAGCCCTTATAATCTGAGGGCCATCTGACTTTTCCAGAAAGGGATGGAGGATCAGTGTTTCCCAAGTTGATTTGCAGAGGGGACCTTTTCTCCTCAAGCAACCTACAAAACTGGGGTTTCCAGGGTTTTACTTTGGAAATCACTTGGTTACAACGTCCTCTTCAAGTTTACTTCCTTACAACTGAGGGGGCAGCCTGATCATTCTCATTGGACTTAAATGTGTCAATACATTGAATGAGCATTTATCAAGGACTTACTCTGTTAGTGCTTGGCAGGCAGCCTGGGAAAGATACCTTCCATCAAGGGGACCATAGTCTAATAGGGAGAACACTAGCAATAATAACAATAATAGTAATAACAACAGCAGGTGTCATTTATCAGGCACTTACCATTTGCCAGGCACTGTATTAATTGCATATTTAAACACATTCATTTAAATACCGCAATAGGCAGATCAGTGTTATTGTTCCCATTTTACAGGTGAAGACATGAGGTTCAGAGACAGTAAGCAACTTAGCCAAGGGCACACAGCAAAGAGGTGGCAGAGTACGGTTGCAAGTCAGATTCTCTGGATGCTGAAGCCCCTGGTCAGAAAGAAGCAAAAGGATTAAGCCACAGGCCAACACATAAAGAGGGAGGTGGAAGAGATCTCTGTAAACCTGCTCTAGTTTGTGGGATGAGATGTTCATGACTTGCAAAAGGCTGTAGGGTGAGAAGGACCGGGACTGGGGTGAAAACTGGGAAGAGATAGAACTGAACACTTAAATATCTGTAGGGAAAGGAGCGATGGCTATGCCTTGTCCCTGCAGCAGGAGAGCTGGAGAAGGGACCACAAGATGGAAAGGAGGGGGCCAGGGGGCCCAACAGCAGGAACATAGACTGGGGACCCAAGATACCAGTCTGTTCTCTGGGTCTTTACTGAGCAGTCTTGCACAGGTCACTTAACCTCTCTGTTTATCCAGGTCTCGGCATGACACACCACTCTTATACTAATGCTATAATTATGAATCTCTTCCTGCAAAAGATGGTCTCTTTCAAGAGCAAGGCGAGACCTCAATTCACTTTCATATTTCTGGTGCATGGTACAGTGCCCAGCACATTTTGGGTGCTCTATAAATGTTTGTTGATTGAATGAGTCAGGGAGCCAAACAGTGGGTGAAGCTGTAAAAGGAAGAGGTTGGATGTGGTTGATTTAAATTGGCACCAGAGTCGCAGCCCCTGAGATGTATTTCCCCAGGTTTCCATTGCAATACCTAAGAAAGCAGTGGGAATTGAAAGCTCACTGTGCTGACACCCAAGACTGACAGGTGCCTCATGCCAGAATCTGGGAGGAATTTCCATAAAATATAAGGCAGATGTAGCTGGTTTGAGAGAAAAAATTTGGGAGCCTATTCAAGTTTTATCTCCTGAAACAGGGTGACCCTCCAGGGCAAAAGGAAGTAGGAAAATGCTCAATTCCTTCCCCACTTGCAAGCCCAGACAGTACTGTGACCCAGAGCCTATGTCAACCAGAAAGCTGGGGTGGCGGGAGGAAAGGAAGTGTTCTCCACTGTACGAGGAGCAATCCTATAGGCAAAATATTCTTCCTTCTTGCTGGCCTATACTTTTACCATTTAGTTTAGAGAAGGGAATAGGTCAGGAGGAATGGAATGGAGGGAAGAGTATCAAAAGCATTTTGTGTACTTAGCTATAGGGGTGATACAGGTGAGGGAGGAACAGAGACAAAGCACATGTGGGGACTGTAGTTTTTAATGTCCTCCCATAGTTCATTACTGCAAGAATCCCTTCCCAACTGGTTGGATTTCTTCATTCTGGGTTGCCAGCCCTATCAGGAGGCAGGAGAGATCCTTTCTTCCTTTCCTTCCTTTCCCTTTTTCCTTCCTTTCTTCCTTCCTTCCTTCCTTCCTTCCTTCTTTCCTTCCTTCCTTCCTTCCTTCCTTCCTTCCTTCCTTCCTTCCTTCTTTCCTTCCTTCCTTAGATTTTATTTGCTTATTTTTAGAGAGAGGGGAAGGAAGGGAGAAAGAGAGGGGAAGAAATATCAATATGAGAGAGAAACATCAATTGATTAACTCTCATATGCACCCAGACAAGGGACCAAACCCACAACCCAGGCAGGTGCCTTGACCAGGAATTAAACCATCAACCTTTCGCTTTGAGGGACAAAGTTCAACCAACTGAGCCACACCAGTCAGGAAGGGATCTGTGTCTCTGGAGGTGGGAGCCACCACTGGCCTCTTTGGTCTGCAGCCACTCACCACCACGGGCAAAGAGAGACCCTCGTCCGTCTGCCAGGCCCACCAGCCTTCTTCTCTGCCTGGCTCCTTCCTCCTAGCTGTTCTTCCATTTTCTCTCCCTTCCCACCTACCTTCCTTCTTCCTCCTGTCTACTTCTCTCCTTCTCTCTCTTTGTCCTGTTCTCTCTCTTCCACTCAGCAAGCTTGTAGGGAGTGCCTACTGTGAGCACATCACCAGGCCAGGCCCTGAGCATGACACAATTCCCTGATCTGGAGGCTGCGTCATCTGTCTCCCACTGCAGCTTCCAGATCCTCAGAGAGACGGTTTCACAGTAAAGAAACACAACACGTTTCTGCAAAGCTAATCATTACCCTCCAGACATGATCACATGAAATTAGCTGGAAAACTAATCTGGCCTTTGAACTTTGTGCCTCCTCAGTAATTTTAATTCTGAAATACTGTCATTTACACTTAAAAACAAGCTGGTGAGCAGAAGCAGTGATGTGGCCTTTCAAAGGGTAGGCGACAAGTAAGAAACCTCAGAAGAGGCAGGGTCAGACTTCAGCTTGCAAGGCCTGCTCCCCTTTGGCCTGGAGCTTATCCCTGATCCTGGTTACAGGCCAGGGTTTCCTTCCTCCACCGAGACCACGCAGGCAGGTGGCTGGGGCTTCCAGGAAGAAAACACTCCGTTCCAGGGCCTTGGGCCATGTCTGTACCGACACCTTTGTCTTTGACTTGGTGGTAATAAGAACACCTGCTGCACAGGATTAAATGAGATGAGGCCCATAAGACAGTATCGTAATGTCTGGGACTCAGTAGGTCAATGAGACTTAGTGTAATAATTTTTATTATCATTATAATTGTACAGGCTAATATTAAACATACCTAAAAGGCAGCCAATAGAGGGAGAGTGAAGGGACAGGAAAGTGAGAAGTTCCGTTTTCTTTTCAGCAGAAGCTCAGAGCAAACACACGCTCTACCATATTCTTCTTCTTGTGTCGTGAGACCAGTGATGACCCAAACAGAGGCCCCTCCACTGGCCTGGATCCTAACAAGAAGATGACATGGAACAGAGCCACAACCTGTCCATGACTGACAGGTGACAAGTGAGAAATAAACCTGCGTTGATGTAAGCCATGGAGACCTAGATGTCTGTTACAGCAGCATCATCCAGTCTCTCCTGACTGTTTCAGAGGGCAAACGAACTTCCCAGTGACCCCACTCTGCGCTATCAACAACGCTAAAGAAGAAAACTCCCACAAGTTCCTCCGGAAAGGCTTACAAACAAGACATGGCTCCAGCCTGTCATGTTGTAACAACTGTCATAGCATCAGACTGCTAGCACCCACCAAGGGGGATAATTTGGGTGGAGTGGGAAGATGCTCTGTACCCAGTATTTTACTGTTAAGGGCAAATTTGCCAAGATTTAGAAAATTGGGTGCTATGTAGAGTAAACACACTGAGCAAGTTTTCAGCTACAACACAGCTGAGCTCGAGGGAATGGGGTTTGATAGTTAGTGTCAGCATAACGAATTTTTAAAATGTTCCAGAATGTCTGCAAAACACTGTCAAGTTAAAAATTGTGCTTGCGAGTTTTTTTTTACAAGCAATTTCCCTAGCCACAATGGCTAATAATATCTCATTTTGTTAACTTTGAAAGAAGATCTTTTTAAAAATACTATAACGTGTCATTTCCCAACTTAAATTTCTTTCGATGCCTTCCCATGGCCTTGATTAACAACTTGAAACTCTAACTGCCCTACAAGGCCCTTCATGACTGGGCCCTGCTTCCCTGTCCAGCTTCATACCTGTCTGTCTTCCCTTCCCATGCTATGATTCCACTACTCAAGGACTGAAAATTCCTCTGAATAGCCATGCCCACTCTTCCTCTGAGCCTTTGCACTTGCTGTTCCCTGTCTGGAACATTCTTTTGACCGTGGCGAAAAGATTCAGTTCTGCAACTCCCTCACCCTGCCCAGGAAACCTCCTGTGACTATGCCTGCCCCTGTCAAGTTTGATAGCTTGCCTCCAGGTTATCAGAGCCCCTGATACTTCCTCCAAGGCCACAATGATCATTTGGTAATTTTTACCCAGAAAAGAAACTCCAAGAGGGCAGAGATGGTGTGAGTTACTGCATTTCCAACAATTAGCTAAGTGCTTGGCACATAGTAAATGCTCAATAAACATCTCACTGACTGGTAAAACTGAAATATGCATTTCTACCCCATTCCAACCCTGGGCAGGCCCCCACACCTGACTTGGGGGTAAAATGGTGTGGCTGGTTGCATTTGGCAATCAGTGTTGATTCAGTCACATTGTAGCATGTGTCAGTACTTCTTTTCCTTCTAGGACTCAATAATATCTCATTGGGTGGATATACAGTGTTGTGTTTATCCTTCGTCAATTAATGGGCATTTGGGTTGTTTCCACCTTTTGGTGATTGTGAATAATGTTACAGTGAACATTGGCATGCAAGTATCTGTTTGAGTACCTGTTTTTCATTCTTTTGGGCACATATCTAGCAGTGGAATTACCCTGAAAGCAGTGCATTCCCTTGATCATATGGGAATTCTGTTTCCTTTCCCATCCCCCTATTTCAAACGACAACGGCACTGTTTGTGGAGCCCTGGCTATGTGCCAATTCTGTGTTAGGAACTTTATCTGCATCAGCTCATCAGAGCCTCTGGCAACATCCTGCTGTATATGCATTTATTACCCCCACTTTTTATTTGGGGAAACTGAGGCCTAGGTGGTTCTACAACTTTCCCTCAATTATACACCTATTAAGTAGTGGAGCAGTGATTCGAACTCCTGAGTCTCAGCTACAGGCAGCCTTCCTCCCAAATCACATGGTGTGGTGGCTGGAGGAGGGAATGGAAGGGAGGTAGGTATATGACCTTCCTTCTAAGAGTGCTGTTCACTCATTAATTATCAAGAGTAAGTAAAAGTCCTTGCTCCGTAATCCCAAAATTTAAATTCAGTTGAAAGTTTAATATGGTTTTGATATAGACCTCACCATTTGACTCTTATATGAGGGAGGAGAAGGCTGGTAGTACCTTACAGTAAGAACAATGTACATCACCAGAAATTAAAATGAAAACAAAGCAAACAAGCAAAAAGAAGAAATCTTCTAAACCTTTTTGTAAACTTTAATTATTTTCTGGAAATAAACTCCTAGGAATAGAATCGCCTGGCCCAAATAAAACACCTTGCAGGCTTTTGATACTCTCTTAACCAGGAATATTTGAGTGTCAGGAACAGACACCTACCTGAGGCAGCTCAAACCAAAGGTGGTTTATTGAAAGGACACGGGCCTCAGGCAGGGTGAAGGCTGAGAACAGTGTTCTCGGCAGCTGAACTGCATGGTCTTTCAGTCTACTGCTCCCACTGATATGACTCCATCATCAACACAGCCAGTCTCTGTTTCAACTTCAGCCCAGTTCTCAAGAAACGGCGTCTGCTTGGTGCAGTCTCACCGAGTCCACTGCCTCCCCAGGGGCAGGGAGCTTCATGAGTCAGGGAGGAGCAGGGTGGACCCATCTGGAATTGACACCTTCCTATCACATGAAGTGAATTCTTTTTTTAAAAAATCCTCACCCAAGGCCATGCTTACTGATTTTAGAGAGAAACAAAGGAAGGAAGAAAGAGAAAGGGGGAAACATCAACGTGAGAGAGAAACATCATCCTGTCACCTCCCATATGTGTCCTGACCGGGGACCTAACCCGCAGCCCCTTGGTGTGCGGAACGGCACTCCAACCAACCAACCCACCTGGCAGGGGCTAAACTGAATCTTAATAATAGTTTGAGAACAGAGAAAAACTAGCCTCCTTTTCCTTTGTAAATGGACTGCCATTCTCAGAATATAGACTGATCAGAATTCTTGTGGCTGTGACAGAAACCCAGTTCAAACAGGCCTACGCAGGAGCAGGAACGTTCGGGAGCATCATTAGCACCAAGGTGTGGATGATAATAGCTTCCCATGACTGGCAAGTCCAGGGGTTGATCCCTCAACGGCCACAGCTGGATCCAAGAGTCAACAGTGTCACCAGGACTCTCTCCTCTCTACCCGCCCTCTGCTCTGCTTTCCTCTGCAATGGGGTCATTGGCAGGCTGACTCTCTCCAGAATGACATGTGACACCCACCAGCAGATCCAGTCCTATATCTTACCTCCTTGGCAATCCCAACAGGAAGAGGACACCCCCTCGCACCAGCCAAAGTTCAAGAGTTTACTCGGATTGGGTCAATGTGATGGACCCACTCACCATGGCCAAGGGAAAGGGATATCTGAGTGGTCAGGCTCAGGTGCTGGGCCTGGCCCCGGGGCTGGCAGTGGGGCCAGCCCCACCTGCACCCGAAGAAGGGGAATGGGCGCTGAGCAGGACACACCAACAGTGTCGTTACAGAAACAGAGTAGGGTTTTGTTTCTTGTTTGGTTTTTGCCCAGTAGAGGCAATAAATAGATCCTGTTGAGCCATCCTGACTTTATTTTACTATTTCTCCCAAGTGAAAACTAGGAGGCTTGTGAACTTGTTGAAAGCAGCGGCGCTGCCCAGCAGAACCTTCCGTAACCACACAGTGTTCGCCCGCTCTGCTGCCCAGTGCAGCAGCCACTAGCCATGATGCTGCCATTAAGCACTTGCGAAGTGTCCAGTGGGACTGAGAAACCAAATGTTAAATTTTAATTACCTTTAATTTAAGTAGCCCCATGAGGCCGATGCCCAGTATAATTGGACAACACAGAATAAAAGCCTGCTAAGTTTTTCTGTTAGCCTGGTATAGAAACGTGACTTCAACGCAACCTGACTTCAGAAAAAGGAACTCTTGCCCTTGGCGGCTGGTGGGGAAACTTTCCAAGTCTCAGGGAGTTTTTCCATGGGAGCAATGGGAGGTCTGTGCTATGTCCACAAGGCTGGCGGTGAATGCAGCGCCTTGTAATGAAATAACTGTAACATCACTGTGACTGTACAATCAGGGGTCTTCCTTCCTTATCTCCAGAGCGCCCATGTTTTACATGGAAAAAGCGTTTCTAATTAATAGGCCAGCCCCTCGTGATTTTGATAGAAACAGAGGAGAAAGGGATTTGATTAACCCACGATCTTTTCAATTTGGCGTGTTCTGCATGAGTGAAGTGTGTTTTCTGCAACGGAGCCCAGCCTGGCCCAGCCTGGTGCACCGTGATAACATTCTTCCCTTCGTGCAGCCCGATTTGCCCTGGCCTGCCAGGAGAGCTTGCTAGAAGCAGATTCTCAGAGGTAATCACCAGTGCAGCCTTCGAGGGTAATCTGGGTTCTCATACAGACAGTGGCCTACCTGAGGAAGGTAAAGATGACAAAGGTTCCATTGTCCCCAAGTAAGAGAGTTTACTCAGTCCTGAGACAGAGAGAGGGAGGTTTGGGCTGAGTAGAGTTGGGAAGATCATGAGGGAGGCTGGGTGACTCCAGGTCAAAAGGTCAGGGACGGAGATGGGGCAGGAGGGGTAGAGTCACTGTAACGATGTCCAGTTTGGCGACTGGGCATCTGAGGGCTTTCCCAGCTTGGGCTTGTGCCAAAGGCTGCCCTTGCTGCCTGGGGTGAAAGCAGGTTACAGCGCAAAGTAGTCTCTGAGTAAGGCCCCGGTTTTGTTTTTCTCTTTGTCAGCACAAAGATGAGAAACTACTTTCTCCTTCTTGCTTAGAGGGACAGGATAGGAGGCAGATAAGAGGCAAACCACTATCTATCTGTCTAGGTGGAAAACTGGTGGTTTAAAACAAGACGGAAGGGCGAGTGGGATGGGGGTGGAGTCTCTGTTTTTTCCACTTGAATCTGGAAGGGCTGGGTCTGGAGGAAGTGACACTGTGACTTCTGAAGTTGGGTCATCAAATATCACCAGCTTTCATCGTATTTGCTGGATCCCTCTTGCTCAGAGGAGTCTGACTAGCCCGAGGTTACCATGCTGGAGAGGCCACGCTCTGGAGCTTTGGTTAGGAGACCTCGGAAAAGCGCAGCCTTCCAGGCATCATCAGTGAGACACCGACATGAGCGTAGTAGCCCCTCTGAAAGCTCCTGAGTGATCCCTTGTCAGCACCTTGCAGAACAGAAGAACCACCCAGCTGAGCCCTGCCTACACTGGTGACCCGAGGAACATGCAATGATTCAGGTGACTGGGTATGTAATACACTTCCTTAAACAACACACTTCCTGTTTGAATTTCAAGGTGTTTTGATTCATATCAAGTTGAGGGACAGAAACTGCCAGGTTTCTGGGGCTGGGAAAGTAAAATTCTAAGTAATAAAGATAAGAAGAGACAAATGGAGCCGAGGGAGTAGAAGTTTCTCAAACTCGATTCCAGCAGTATTATTGTTTCTTCGATATCTTTCTTTAAACCTGTTTCTTTTCTTTTACTAAGCTATTTCTGAAGTCACAGTGCCCTTACTAATTTTGTCAGGGAAGCAATGTGCCCAGCTAAAATTGCCTTCTCAGACTCCCATGTAGCTAGGAGTGATCAGGGACCTTAGTTCTGGCCAATGAAATGTAAGCAAAAGTCTGTTGGGTAAAGTTCCCAGAAAACTTAATTGCTTTCCTAACTTAAAAAATTGATGATGATGATGATGATGATGATGATGATGATGATGATAATGATGACAGACAGATTCAGCTGGTATAGTCTTTTCCCTCCCTACGGTTCCCTCTCCCTGCCTGGAATGAGAATGCAATGCCTGGAGGACAGCAATCCTCTTGAAGCCATGAGGATAAAAGCTTCATGACAAGGATGAAAGCAGGGAGTTAGAAGGTGCAGATAGCTGCACCAGCAGTGGACTGTTGATGCCTGAAAATCTTGTTAACTGAAAAAAATTAGCCCCTGCCTTAGCTGATGTGGCTCAGTGGATTGAGTGCTGGCCTGCAAATCAAAGGGCTGCCTATTCAATTCCCAGTCTAGGGCACATGCCTGGGTTGTGAGCCAGATCCTCAGTAGGGGGTATGCAAGAGGCAACCACACAGTGATGTTTCTCTCCCTCTCTTTCTCCCTCCCCTCCCCCCTCTAAAATAAATAAATATTTTTTAAAAAATCTAAAAATGTAGTTAAAATCTAAAAATTAACCCATTATTTGTATAAAGCCATTGTTAGTTGAATTTTCAGTTATTTGAAGCCAAATGCATCCAAGACTAATACATTTGAGTTTGATGGGCTGCTTATTTTTTTCTAGTTTGAGTCAAGTAAACACACAATTATTCAAATACAATTGCTTTGGGGCACCATCTGAAATTGACTCCTATAAACCAGGAGAGTTTGACACTTTTTAGAAAGTCCAACCTAGTAGGTCCTTACTTTTGTTGGGCATTTCAGGAGTTAATCATATTTTCCTCCCTCGTCTTATTTTTCACTCCTTACCACAATTCCATGCAGTAGACAAGACAGCTTTATTGTCCACTTGTTACAATTGAGGGGATGGAGGGGGCTGAGAGGTGTTAAGCAACCTGGTGAGTGGACAAGCCAGGAGAACCCCCACAAATGTTTATTAAGCACCTACTGGGTGCCAGGTACTGTGGTTACAATGAAAGAATAAGACTCCCTGCCTCAGGGAGTAGCAGGGAAAAGAGACAATTAAATGAGTGACAGTAACCAAATGTGAACAATGCTCTAAAAGAGGAAATCTAGGGGTCTGAGGGATCATGTAAGAGGGTCTGTGTCGTAATTTTGGTTATCCCCAAAGCAGGCCCTGGGGCAAGAACTTGAAAGCAAATGGGTTTTCAGGAGGTGACCCCGGAAGTGCCAGCATATGAGGGAAGTCAGACAGAGAATATGTGCTAATAAAACGTGTGGTGACAAGGAAGTTTTTTGCTGTGGGCAGCTGGGGCTCAGCCCCTGGGGCCCTCTGCAGAACCACACCACTCCGAGCTGCCTTGCTAGGGGTGAGAAGCTGCGGGTATTTACTCGCCCCACCCCTCCCTTGTGGGTTGAGAGTAGCTTCTGGGGTGTCCCATGCAAGGTCCACTGGAGCTCTGGCTTCTGAAGCAAAGCCCCCAGGCAGACAGATGGAAGAAAGCCTTGGATAGTGCCAGAACTGCTCAGATGACCCCAGCGTGGGCTGAGGAGATATGTACCCCAGCAGTGACAGGGACAGGTACTTAATCTAGCTAAGGGGGTTCAGGAAAGGCTGCAGAAGGAAGTGACACTAAATCGAACCTCTTTTTGCCACATAACACTGCGACATGACAACATGAGACAGTCTGTAAGAAAGGCTGACTTAATGTAATAAAATGCCTAAATACCTTGCCATTTGACCTGCTGGCTCATCCACAAGGCTGATCAAGGCTGATGCAGGCTAAACAAAAATCCCACCGTGAGGCCCACGGTCGAGGAAAAATCAAAACACACCCCTTTCCAGAAGTCTCCTCAGGAACCTGGCCTTCCACAAGGGACCAGGAAACCAGCAGCCGGTTTCCAACTTCGCCTGGGCTTCCTGCGGTGCGTGCTTCTGTCCTCGCTGGCAAGCCGAATGTTCTCCCCAAATTATTTCTGAGTTCTCCTGGCAGCGGCTCAGCCTCCCTCACCTCCCCTCCCCACTCCCGTTGGCAGATCTGTGTTATAAAATAAGAGGCTCGGGATTATGTCTGTCTGACAACTGAAGAATGAGCAACGAAGCAGATGCAGAGTCTTACAAATCCCGTGAATTATACATGGCCATCTGCAGCCTCGAGCCGTCCAGGATTTCCACCCCATACCGCGGCATTCCATATGGAGTCATATGTTTTTAGTATCGGAGCCATGCTGTCAACGTCCAGCAATCCGTCATGTGGCACATGTGTGATGCAAGCGCCCAAATAAATGTTATATCAGGCCCCAGAGTGCTCAGCAGGGGAGCACGGTGGCTCCCTCACCTTATCTTCTCAGAAGGGCGGCTGCCATTACTGTAGAAGTTTTCGAAATTTTAACAACGTAATTAAATCTCTTTGCTATCACTAGGCCGACAAACCTCACACCCTCCACCTCACAAAAGCCCTAAGAGAGGCCTGATTTTAAAATAAAATTTAAAAGTCACCAGAGTTTAGTTGAATGCTAGTGGATGTCAATGGATTCTTCGGAAATGGGATTCTGGTTCTCACCTTTTTCTGCAGGAGACCTGGGCCCCTCCCCATGGGTGGGGCCTGAGATCACAGGAGCCCATCCTGGCTGGAGCTGATTGGCTCAGGATGTGGCTCCTCAGCTGCAGCTGGGCCAATCAGATTCTCTTGTTTATGAATGAGATTCAGGGGTGCTACATAGGCTGTGCTGGGACCTTAAAGAGAGGAAATTGGCGAAGACTTCTTGGGCCATGTGCATGGGGAGTGACAGAGCCTGGGCTGCAGAGAGGCCTAGAGAGAGAGAAAATGAGAGAGAAAAGCATGGGGGGGGGGGACAAGGGAGGCAGGGAAGGGGTATGAATGAATATGAATGAATCACCATCTCTTTGCCAATCCCTGTTCTTAGTCTCTCCCTCCAGAGCTACCCTCTTTCTGCTGTGTCTAAATTCTTCTGGCCTGAGGACAGTTTCTTGGCTGAAGGTTTGTGGTGAGAGAGAAGGAACTCATTAAAGATCTCTGGGTTAATCAGTCGAAAGATGGTGCGCCTGGACAGATTCTCCTTGCCTCCCAGTTGGGATGGGGAGGGTAAGGCCAACACTTTCAGGGCACCAGGAAGGGCTTCTGAAGAAAACACACCTTTGTGGGCTCTGGTAGCCTCTCCTCCAAAACTCCACGGTGCCTGAGGAACTGAGAAGGCAATCAGCTCTTGATTGTTCTATTAACTGGAACATCTGGGTCTTGTACTGTTGTGCAAATGCCAACTTTATGTCCATAGGAGCTATCTGTTGTCTGGCCTCCAGAATGTGTCTTTTTCCCTCTTCTGGTAACAGCACCCTAATTTTCCTTTGGGAGACCTCCCCTCTCCTACTCTTGGTCCATGTGGATTGGTTGGTTGAGCAAGGGTCTCAGGAAGAGAGACCTTTGATCTAATCTGGACCACTAAGCGTAGGCCTGGGACTATTGCTGAAACTATTAGGAAAGAAGTGTTCTTTTTCTACAGGAATTGCTGAGCTGGGAAATTGTTAGTCTGGAGCTGCCGGCAGGCACTTTCGACATTGCAAAAGGAAAATGAACCAACACAGAAGATGGGAGGGAATAGACATGCGAAGCAGGTAGAGAGATGAGTGAATGACAGCAGAACAGAGGGATGGATTAAGTCCAGATGACATAGTGTAAAGCCTAGATCCAGCCATGACTGAAGTCCTTCATATAAGAATTCTCAGTGACATGAGTCAAAAATCCCCTTTTTATGTAAGCCATTGAATGTTAGGGTTCTGCCACTTTGCAACCAAAGGAGTCATGAATGATGCAGCATCCGATACACCCTGAACCAGCAGCTGGTACACCCTGAACTAGCACCATCTCCTTGAAGCTAATGAGGAAGGGGAGGCTTTTGGAATAACCAGAGGACAGAGGGTTCCCTGAAAAGACTATTGAAGATGGTGGTTGAGAGGATGGGTGGAGAACCAGGCTGGGTCATGTGATATGAGACTAAAGTCTCCCACATCATCATGAAGCTCTCTGGGGGACCCTGACCTCTCCCATGTGTGGATAAATGCCCTTGGGGGGGTAAAAACAGGTTCTCATGGCTCCGAGGAATCTCAGTTGCTATGACAGCAACAGCTAGGAAGACAGAAAAAGACCTATGTAGGTATCTCAAGATCCAGGACTGGGCCTCACAGGCCTCAAGCCTTATGGTTGAGGCAGATCTGGATTTGAATCTCAGTCCTGCCACTTCCCAGCCTCTTTCCTAAGCAAGTGCCTTCACCCCTCTGAGCCTGAGCTCCCACATCTGTACAGTGGACATAGTGATGGAACCCACCTCATGGGGACATAGTGGGGTGTAAAGGAGAGGAAGTACCATTGCCCTGTCTATGTACATAATCGGGGATTGGACAAAGATGAATGTTTTTTATTTTATTTTAAAGATTTTATTTATTAATTTTTAGAGAGAAGGAAAGGAAGAGAGAAAGGGAGGGAAACAGTGATGTGAGAGAGAAATGTCAATCGGTTGCCTCTTGTCCCCAATCAGGGACCTGGCCTGCAACCCAGGCATGTGCCCTGACCAGGAATAGAGCCAGCAACCTTTTGGTTTGCAGGACAATGCCCAACCCACTAAGCCATACCAGTCAGGGCATGGTTTTTATTTTAACAGTTATGTTTTTATTTTTAAGGTTACTACTTGCTTTTGGCAAGTGATATTTATCTTCCATTGATGGCAGTGTTCTAAAGTTCTTTTTCAAATCATATTTATTGAATAAAAAGGGAGTTAATTTAAAGGAAACTATTAGGTAAAAAATAGTACAGATGGAACTTCCAAAAACTGTGACAGGAAACTATAATGAATGTAGTTTGCTGAGATAATGCCTGACGCCTGGCACATAGTAGGTGCTCACTGAAAGTGTGTAGAATCAGCTGGAATGGCATTTGCCCCTGGCTGCAGGCAGCTGGGACATGACCGGATGGAAACACATGAGAGGTCAGATGCGATGCTGGAGGAATGTGACCTTGAGGAGTAGATGCTCCAATGCCTGATAAAGGGCCAGACCCACACCAAGTGCCTCCCATGGTCCTTAAGGGGGAGCATGAGCCTCAGAGGAAATGATTCTGAGGGAAGTCAGTCCTAGGCAAGTCTGGCGCTTGCAGCAGCGAACTCTAATCCCCTCTTTGGGCCTGGAAAGCTTCCCACCTCAAATGCCTGACCCCTCTTGACAGCTGTCATCATACTCGGTACACGGGAGGAAGAGGGAGCCCACAGAGTCCTGTAAGACCAGGGCTTTTAGCCACCATGGGAGGCCACAGGGACTGACTGTGGCTGGGTCGTCTTCCTTCTGGGACTTGGAGACACAGTCTTCCCTAGGAGGGGAGCCAGAGGGGTCTCAAACTTATGTGGCTCTTAGGGAGCCTGAAAAGGAAGTAGATGCATAGGAGGGCAGATGTGAAATGAGGATCCAGGACTAGTGCCTCACCGGAACGGGCATGTGCCTCACCCAAGGCGACAAAACTCTTGGTGCCGCTTCACAGATCCCATGAGCTCCTGCATGTGGGTGCGCGGCACACTGCCTGGCACCCGGGCGGCACTCAAGAAACGGGAGCTGTGAGAGGTGTTGTTTGCCGGCCTAAAGGGGAGTCCTGGACAAAGACTGCCAAGTCCCAAGAAAGTTGAGTGCCCTGTCGACTTCCTGACCCCTGCTCGCAGAGGGCCCTGGGAGAAGAGCCAGGTGCTGGAAAGGAAGGGTGTCCAGTGGTTAGAGGTGTGTCTGCTTCCTCTTCCTTCTCTAATGAACTCTCCAACTCATTCTCCACCAGCAACGGTGAGATGAAAAAATAAGAAACCTGTACCTCTGACTGAGGGAGGATTAAGAGGACAATGGGGTGGTGCTTGGAGCTGAAAAATAAATTAAGCTGATGAATCACTCAAAGTGCTTGATTATATTGAGAGATTCATGTGACTGGAAGACAGAGGTGATTGCTAACCCTGGGAAAAACAAAACCATGCAGTCACAGTGCACAAGGCCTGCTTTGTGAATGATGTAGATGATCATCACAACATAAACACTGAATATGAACTCAGTATTATAACAGATTTCTTTTTAGAAAAGTCTTAGATTTACAGGGGAAACTGATAATGCAGTTTAGAGTTCCCAGATCCTCATACTCAGGTTCTATCACCAACGTCTTACATTAATGTGGCAAACCTGTTGAAATTAATAGACCGATAGTGACACATGATCATGAACTAAAGTTTCTAGTTTATTCAGATTTCCTTAGTTTTACTTAATGCCTTTTTCTGTTCTAGGAAATCTACATTATATTGGTTTCCATGTCTCCGGAGGCTCCTCTGGGCTGTGACAATTTCTCAGACTGTCTTTGTTTTTGATGACCTTAACAGTTTTAATCAGTACCTGTCAAGTATTTTGTAGAACATCCCTCCATTGGGGTTTGTCTGATGTTTCCCTTATCGTTAGACTGGGTCATAGGTGTTTGGGAGGAGGACCCAGGGAGGTAAAGTGCATGTTCATCCCATTGTATCAAGGGTATGTACGATCCACCTGATTTATTACTGTTGATATTGACCTTGATCACCAGATTAAGATAATTTTGTTGGTTCAATATTTTTTAAATATTAAATGTAAATTTAAAATATATTTCAAATATTAAGTAATACCAAAACTACACTTGGAATGTGAAATAAGGAAGTTTGTGTATGTGGGTGGAGCAGGTGAGTTAGGACTGAGAAAAGATAAATCTTTACCTTCCATGCCTGGGAGACAATAGATATATGAATGGGGGGAAATCAAGAAATAACAGAATAAATATTTTATTTAGTAAAAGAGAGATAATACATAGGGGAAAGAGAGGCCATTCTAAGAGCTGAAAGTGATCGCTACAGGGAAGTGGGAGCTCATGGTGAGGCGGGTTGGGACAGGGATCATGGTAGACACTGATGGTTGATCCACTCAACACCCATCCCGACCTTCTTTTCCTTGCCTTTCCACTGTAGAGGCTGAAAAACTAAAAAAGAAAAACCTCTCACCTACCCAGACTCCTTTGCAGCTGAAACTGGTCACAAAACACAGTTCTGGACGATGACATAATCAGAAACCTGCTGGAGATTTCTGGGAAAGACTTTGCTACCTTCCTCTTGCCTGGAATACAGATGTGACTGATAACTTGAGGACCTGCAGCAGCCATTTTGTGGTCATGAGGGAAATGCCAAGAAAGAAACATCAACCTAATGCTGTTGAACAAATAACCAATTGCTCACTTCTGAACCTCTGATTGTGAACAACAACAACAAAATTAAAATCATCTTTCATAGCTTATGTTACCAGCATGTGGGTTTTCTGTTGTAGTCACATACAAGCCATAGCAGATATAAGTACTTTTATTTTTGTGCTTTTTTTCTTTGACTTTTTCATCACCATATCTGCAATATTTTGATAAACACTAAAATTAAATTAAAAATAGGTAAACAGACTGTTTGGAACTGGCCCCAGGGGTTGCCAGGCACACACATGGTCCCCATCATTTTTGGTCAAGGCCCTGTTCCCTTTGCAGTTCCCCCATAGCTCATGGGCCACATCCTCCCAGAGTCTTCAAACATTTCCTTGGCAGTTAAGGGAGAATATTGCAGATATAGTAGCCTCTTTGACAATCCCCATCACATTCTTGCACTTCACATCTTGACATTTATAGATTTTACCTAATGTTGTAAATTAAGATAATTGTACTGAGGTCCAATTAATTCAGTTAACTTTCCAGGACAAGCACAAGCCAAAGCTTGACAGCGAGGCAGAAGTCTGAGCTCCTTTGTATTGCTTGGTCCTCTCTTGCTCATAAAGCCACCACATAAAGATCTCAAAAGCACTTTTCTGGGCACTGGCCAGGTAGCTCAGTTGGTTAGAGCATCATCCTGATACACCAAGGTTGCCCCAGTCAGGGCACACACAAGAGTCAACCAATGAATGCATAAATAAGTGGAATGACAAACAGATATCTCCCCCGCTTCCTTCTCTTCCTCCTCCCTTCATCTCTCTCTCTCTAAAAAATCAATTAAAAAACACTGTTCTGAATTATCTCTTTCTTTAAATAGAGCTGACACCAAATAGCCAAGAATCAGAACCCTGCTGTCACCTTTGCCCCCTCCCTCTCCCACTCTATCCTCAAGTCCCAACTATCCTACCTCCTTCCCATCTCCCCTGCTGCCACCTTGGATCAGTACAGTATGGTAGAAGTCGCTTCCACCTCTATGTCACTTCTTCCAAAACTAAGTCATTAAAGATGGCGCAGCTTCTTCTTTGTGAGTTGGAACACACCCTTGAAGCCTCCAGCTCCCGTGCAAGCAGCCTGGATTCCCTGGGACCAACATGCTGTGAGGAACCGCCAAGTGGACTACACAGAGGCCACATGGAGAGGCCCCAGGAACCCATGATGTGAGGAGAGATGCTGGGTCAGCATCCAGCTGCCCGTCTCCAGCTCCAGCTCCACGCAACTACAACTGCACAAGAGACTAAGCTGCAACCACACATCTGAGACCGACCCAGGGCCCTGGAGTGGGTCTAAAAGCCTGTGAAGCTGGGAGGAGGATGTCAGCGAGCTCTTAAGAAAAATGTTCCTGGAAACTGGAAGAAAGCGAAACCTTGTTATGTGCTGGCAGGAAGTTTGTCACCTGCAGGAATGCGGGAAAGAAGAAATGTATGTAATGAACTCAATATATAGCAGAATATTGAGAGTGTAATCTGGATTTTTCTTGCTATTTATGATAAAAATGCAAAAGGAGAGCAATGACTAAAGAACAAACTATTAAATATCAAGGAGCCAGGACCTGCTGGGCCAGCAGACAAAACTGTTTTTCATTCCCAGCCTCTCCAGGTGACAAAAAAAATCTCCAACTGAGAAAAGATCTCAGACTTTTATTACCTGATTTTCAAGACTTACTATGAAGCTGCAGCAACCAAGACAGTGTGTATCGGTGAAAGGGTAGACACCCAGATCGATGGAACAGAAGGGAGAGCCCAGAAGCAGACCCACTCATAAATGGCCAGTTGATTTTTAACCAAGGTACAAAGGCAGTTCAGTAGAGAAAGGATAGGGTTTTTTTTTCCCCAACAAGTCATGCTAGAACAACTGGACATCCATATGTAAAACAAAAGCAAAAAGACCTCAACCCACACCTAACCCTCTAAACAAAAATTAACTTGAAATGGATCATAGAACTAAGTGTAGAACCTAAAACTATAAAACTTCCAGATGACTTTGGAGAGCATCTCTGTGACTGAAGTTAAACAAAGATTTCTCATATAGGACACAAAATAATTGCAAAGAATAAACTGAGAAATTGGACTTCATCAAAATTTAAAACTCCTACTCTTTCAAAGACACTGTTAGGGAAATGAAAAGCCAAGAAGCTACATGTTAGAGGAAAACATTTGCAAAACACATACCTTGTGAAGGATTTGTGTCCAGGATAAATGGATAAAAACTCTCAAAACCCAATTTTAAAAAGAAATTCAATTTTATTATAAAGCAAACCATCCAATTTAGAATGGGCAAAGCCTATCTGTTTTCTACTGAATTGCCTTTGCACCTTTGTTGAAAATCAGTTGTCCATTATGTTTGGATCTATTTCTGGACTCTATTCTGTTTCATTGATCTTTATACCAACCGCACACTGTCTGGAATACTGTAGTTTTATGTCTTGAAATCAGGTAGTGTTCGTTCTCCACTTTGTTACTATCTTTCAACATTGTTTTCAGCATTCTGAGTCCTTTGCATTTTCATATGAACTTTAAAATCAGCTTGTCAATTTCTGTAAAAAGCCTCCTGGGATTTTGATCAGAGTTGCACTGAACCTGTAGTTCCACGTGGGGAGAACTGACATCTCAACGGAACCGAGTCTTCTGACCCGTGAACAAGACACTGCCCCACGTGTTTAGGTCTTCTTTAATTTCTCTCAGCTTTGTGGTTTTCAGTCTACAAATCTTACACGTCTTTCTTCAGATCTATTACTAAATATTTCTTATTTTCAACCTGTGGTAATGACATTGCTTTTTAAAGTTCTAATTGTTCATTGCCTATAATGTAGAAATGCAATTGATTTTTGTATTATCCCCTTGTGTCCTGCAACTTTGCTCACTTTCTAATTTTATCAGCATTTTTAGAGATCCCATCAGATTTTTCTACATAGATGATCATGTCATTTGCAAATCCTACCTGCTCTTTTCTAATAGTAATGTCTTTTATTTCTTTTCCTTGCCTCATCAAAGTGGCCATAACCTCTAGTACAACATTGAACAGAAGTGGTGACAGCAGACATCCCATACCATACACGAAAATTAACTCGAAATGGGTTGTAAACCTAAATGTAACCATATAAAACTCCAAAGCTTCCTGAAGAAAGAGAAAATTTTTCTAACCTTGGGTTAAGCAAATGTTACTTGGATATAACACCAAAAGCTTGAGCCATAAAAAACACTGGTAAATTGGACTTCCTCAAAATGTAAAATGTCTGCTCTTTGAATAACATTGTTAAGAGAACGAAAACACAAGCAACGGGCTGGGAGAAAATATTTGCGAATCGTACATCTGATAAACAACTTGCATCCACAGCATATAGAGAACTCTCAAAACTCAGTAACAAAAAATGAACAACTCAGTTTGTGAGGAGACTAATGCCCCCTCCCCCACCCAAGAGGTCTGTGCCCTCATCCCCAGAACCTGTAAACACGTTATTACATGAGAGGGTAGAAGGGACTTTGCAGATGTAACTAAGTTACAGATCCTGAGATGGGGAGATTGTCCTGGGTTATCTGGGTGGCCTAAGGTAATCACAAAGGTCACTGTCAGTGAAAGAGAAGCAAGAGAGCATCAGAGTGATGCCAGGTGAGAACACACGACTGGCTGTGGCGGCCTTTAAGGTGGAGGAAGGGGCCAGGTGGCTCCTGGAAGCTGGAAAAGGCCAGGAAACAGATTCTCCCTTAGGGCCTCCAGAAGGGATGCACGCGTGCTGACACTTGATTCTAGCCCAGTGAGAATCGTCTGGGGGCTTCTGATCCCCAGAACTATAAAATAATAAAATCTGTGTTGTTTTAAGCCACTGTATTGGTAGTCATTTGTTACAGCAACTGTAGGGAACTATCATGAAACATATCCATACAAAGACTTGTACACCAATGTCCATAGCAGGTTTATTTGTAATAGCCAAATATCCACCAACAGGTTTATTGGTGGATACTTGTTTACTCGTGATGGTGAATGAGTAAACAAATTATGGACTATCCATGCAGTGAATGCTCACCATACATACTATATGGCTCCCCTTATGTGGCATTCTAGACAAGGCAGAGCTAGAGGGACACAAAATAAAAGAGGGATTTCAGGGGCTGGGGTGGGTAATGAAAATGACTACAAAAGGCACAAGAGAACTTTTGGGGGTGATAGAAATTCCACATTTAAATTATAGTGGTAGTCATACAATTGTATGCATTTGTTAGAACTTATGGAACTGTACCTCTAAAAAGGGTGAATTTTATTATGTATAAACTGTGTCTCAATCAATTTGATTCAGTAAAAGAAGAGGTGAGAGATATAGCAAAAAAAGAAAACAGAAAAGAAAAAGAAGGAAAAGGAAAGAAAGAAGGGAGAGAGGGAGGGAGGAAATACTTAAGGAAAGAAGAGCCTCAGATCAAATATCAAATGCAGGCGGGACTGCAAATTCCTCTGTTAGACACCAGGAGGATCTAAGTCAGGGCCTTACAGAACCTGTAAGTAGACAAAAGCCCCTCTAAGGATCTGAAGGCCACACCTCACAGATAATGTGTGGCAAGTGTGTGGAACAGTGGACTGAGTGCCAGCCTGCAAACCAAAGGGTCACCGGTTCAATTCCTAGTCAGGGCACATGCCTGGGTTGCGAGTCAAGTTCCCAGTAGAGGGTGTGCAAGAGGCAACCACATATTGATGTTTCTCTCCCTCTCTTTTTCCCTCCTTTCCCCTCTCTCTAAAAATAAATTAATAAAATCCTTAAAAATAATAATATAGAAATAATCCCAGAGGCTAAGCAATTAGAAAAGACTGATAAATACGTTAAATTGTAAAATGTTTGCATGTGAAAAAGAGTCATAAATAGTTAAAAGTTAAGGACATTCACTTCTGGGATTACACACAAAATAATTGAAAGGAGGGACTCAAACATGACGCACACTCACATCGTAGGAACATTAACCACAAGAGCCAAAAGGTGGGAACAACTCAAGTGCTCCCTCGTGGATGACTGTGGCCTGTCCACACAATGCAATCGTGTCCAGCCTCAAAAAAGGAAGAAAATTCTGTCACATGCTACAACACACATGAACCTTGAAGGCACTACGAAAAGTGAAATAATCCACTCAGAAAAGCATATTAGTCAGCTTACATGAAGTGCCTTCAAATTCAGAGACAGAAGGAAGAGCAGAGGTCACCGGCGGCTGGGGGCAGGGAGAGATGAGAAGCTGGTGTTTCATGGGTACAAAGTTTCGGTTTGGGAAAAACAAAGAAGTTCTGGGACGGGTGGTGGCGACGGTTGCACAACTATGTGAACATACTTCACGCCACTGAGCCGCACCCTTACGATGATACAATTGTACATTTCATAAACATATATTTCAGCACAATAAAAATGAAATAAATTACTACAGACAAATAGAAAACTGGAAAAATATTTGCAGCATAGTTGCAAAAATAACCAAGGTAGTTCTAGTTTGTTTTAACATAGGAAAATGGCAGAAACATGCAATGCAACATAAGAATGAGGATGAGGAGACGGAAAAGAAATAAAAATGACTAAAAAGCACTTTGGAAATATATTCAGTCTCTCCAGTAAGCAGTTTTAGTGAGGGTGTGGGATAGCATCTTTCTGGAAGGCAGTTTGGTTCTATGCATCGAATCTCTTTAAAAAGTGCCATTATCCACAATGGCACTACTAGGAATACGTTCTAAAGCAGCAGTCAGACCACACTGGATCAACCTAGAGGCCCATTATGAGGGAGTTTGCATGTAAGCGCTGGTACACCCACAGGCTGTGTGGTCCCTAAACAGGATGCCATTCTGCTACATTTACGGACGCGCAGAGGTGTTCGTGACATATTTTAAGTGTAAAAAATGCAGAATAAGAAGCAATATGTTACAGTATGGGGGTGGGGAGCGCATGTGTCTGAATACATTAGAAGTCTAGAAAAAATGTTAACCATCCTCATTTCTGGGTGGGAGAATTGCAGATAATTTTTCCTCTTTATACTTGTCTGCATTTTCTAACATTTTTTGCAGGCTATGAGCATACATTACTTCTATCAGAAAATTTTAGACAGGACTTTTTTATTTTTCACAGCTACCTACCATACAGCACGGATGTGGCTGGAAACTGAAGATGCGGCCGTGAATGTCACTGCTGTTCACACACAAGCATCTCAAGACACATCAAGAAACATCTGCTGAGGTCTTGGAGGTCTCTGAAGATGTCTTGGGTCAATGTCGCCTTGCCCGGGGTGTCTCCTTCGAGGAGGGTCCTGAGTCTCAGTCCTGCCCACAAAGCTTCCTCACGGACACTCCTCAAGTCCCCCCTGATCTGGTGCACGTGGAGGAGATAACGTTCCTGAGGATCCGGATCTCAGCCACCATCCCTTGCTCTGCCTCTCCCCTGGTGTCACCCTCCTGCCTCACTGTGCTCTGTTGCTTCTTCATGACTCCAGTAGGTGGCGTGTGCCTGCCCTGAGTAGAAATGGTCACGTCGCGCCTGGAGATGCCAGCCTTCTCCAGGCAGAGTCTGACTCTGTTCTCCGGATAGCGGCGTGCTGGCTCCCTGGGAGCACTGGGATTCCCATCCTGAATGTCCAGGGCATCTCCTCAAGACCAGGAAGGGTGCCGCAGGAGAAGCTGAGGTGGGGGAGCAGGGGAACGAGGTGCATCCCTGAATGGGTCCCTGTTTGCCATGTTTAGGTTATGGATTATGTGAACCTGCTGGTGGCCTTTTCCTGTGACTTTTTTACCTGTAAAATGGGAACTTTGGACTTCTCTCTAGCTACTCATAGAGGTGAAATAGCAACACTGATAGAAATGATACCAACAGGAATTCTATTACACTCTACTGCTTGAGAGCCTACTGTGTACCCAGCCCTGCACTTTTGCAGACATCGGTCACCTAATCTTCACAATGCCATGAGGTGGAGACTGACTGAGGCTAGGTGAGCTGCCCACTGTGTAGCAGCTAGGGGGTGGTAGAGAGCGGGTTCAAGCCCAGGAGGCCTGTCTCCCAAGCCCATGCTGGGACCACAGTTTTGCTCTGCCTTCCTGTCCCTCCCAGATCCCATTTCATACCTTCCTCTGGTTTATTTCTTCCTTTGTCTCCCTTTCTGCACAAGCCCTAAAATAAAGTACTGTGCTCAGCACTCAGAGAACACAGAGAGAGAGAGGGATTTTTTTTTTTTAATTTTAGAGAGAAGTAAGGGAGAGAAATAGCATTGTGAGAAACAGCGATTGGCTGCCTTCCACACAGGCCCCAGCTGGGAACCGAACCTGCAACCCAGGCATGTACCTGATCCAGTGACCTTTTGGCTTATAGGATCATGCCCAACCCACTGAACCACACCGGCCGGGGCAAGAGGGGGCCTATTAGAGTCTGTGTGCCCACCCAGCCCTGTTCGGTCTGACCCTGCCCTCGAGGAAGCCACAGACCGGAGCTCAGACATATTCCATGAATCACTGTTGTAATGGTGCAACAACTGGCTGTAGGGGAGCGAACAGTAAGTCATGTGATCGCTACACAATGGAGATCTCTGCAGCCACTGCAAACAACAAGGCAGCCTCTTAGAGCAGCGATTTTGAACCTTTTTCATCTCATGGCACGTAAACTAATTACTAAAATTCTGCAACACACCAAAAATATATTTTTTGCTGATCTGACAAAAATAAGTATAATTTTGATTCATTCACACAGGATGGCTATGGTTGTGTTGGCTGCTGTCATTTTTTTATTTGACAATCTAAGGGAAAAGAGGTCAGTGCCCCCGACTAAATAGTCAGGTACTGCCTGTTCTAAGAATTCTTGCCGCACACCGGTTGAACATCGCTGCCTTAGAGAGCAGTATCTAAGAGATGGTATTAAGTGAAGAAAGCAAGAACAAAAGACATGTTTCAAATGAGCCTATTTGGTTATTTTAAAATGCATAGCATGATCTTAATTTCATTGATGATTGACTGATTACTGTTATGACAGTTATCACTTCTTAGAGAGGTAGAATTCACAAAACACAAAATTAACTATTTTTTAAAGTGAAAACTTCAGGGGCATGTAGTACATCATGATGTTGTGCAACCGTCACTTCTGTCTGGCTCTGTCTGATTCTGTCTGGTCACGACCCACAGCAAAGCCCCCTTCCCGTGAAACAGGCCCTCCCCCCTCCCCCCTCCTCCAGCCCCTGGCAACCACTAATCTGCCTTCTGTCTCTATGGGTTAACTTATTCTGGATATTTCATTTACACGGGATCATACAGTATGTGACCTTTTGTGTCTGGCTTCTTTCACTTAGCATCATGTTCTCAAGGTTCATTCATGTTGTAGCAGGTTATCAGGATTTCATTCTTTTTTTAATAGCTAAACAATAATATCCCACTGTCTTGGTAAAGTACATTTTGCTTGTCCATTTATCAACTGACGGATATGTGGGTGATTGCCAGCTTTTGGCTAAAGCAAACAGTGCTGCTGTGAGTGTTTGTTTGAGTACCTGTTTTCAGCTCTGTCGGGTATACACTGAGGAGCGGAACTGCTGGGTCTTTCACGTACTCCGAAGTTAACTTGTTGAGGAACTGCCAGACCAGTTTCCAGAGCAACTGTATCGTCTTCTATTCCCACCAGCAATATACAAAGTGTTCAGTTCTTCCACATCCTCACCAGTACTTTTTATTTTATTTCCTTTTTTGTTGCAGCCATCATAATAAGTGTGCAGTGGTATTTCTTTATAGTTTTGAGCTGCATTTCCCTAACCACTAATGATGCTGAGCATCTTTTCATGTGCTCTTCGGCCATTTGCATGTCTCCTCTGGAGAAATGTCTGTTCAGGTCTTTTACTCAGTTTTAAGTAGGGTCATTGCCGCTTTGTTGTAAGAGTTCTCCATTTGGTTTTGTGAGTACATGCATGTCATTCACCCAACAGCATTCATGAATGTTTACTGAGCACCTACCACATACCAGCCACTGGACAGCGGTGGACAAAACAGACAAAAATGCTTGCTTATAGGGAGCTTCTAGTCTAACAGGGGAGACCGAAAATGAAGAAGCAAATAAATAAAACAAAATCTGCTCAGGTCACAGTAAGCATTAAGAAGAAAGTAAGGCAAGGTGAAAGGAAGGCAGGAGACAAGGACTTCTTTCCTCCAAGTGGCCAAGGGAGGCCTCTCTCTCAGAGGGGACATCTGGGTAGAGATGGAGAGACAACAAATAGCCAGCCATGTACAGATCTGGGAGAAAGGCTCCTGGCAACGAGAGCAGCTGGTGCAAAGGCCCTGAGGCCAAATGAGTTTGGTGTGTTCAAGGAGCAGGGAGAAGGCCAGTGTTGCTGGGGCACAGGGAGTACAGGGGAGAGAGATGCGTCCATAAAAATCAGACATGTGGATGGGGGTTGGACCATGTCTGAAAACTGGACACACCAGTCCACAGTGGCAATTTCTGGGGACTTTCCCTTTCTACTTTACATACTTCTCTTGTGTTTGGTTTTTATAAAAAGCATGCATTTCTTTTGTGAGAAAAATTAATATAAAAAGCAATGCATGCCCCAAAATAAAAAATTTAATATAGAAATGCATAAAGAATAAAATTAAAATAAAATTTGCCCATATGGCCAGCCCCTAGAGACAAGCCTGCAGTAGGGAACTTGCTTCTCTTCAGAAAAGACAATTTTGTACCAAGGCCATCCTCGGGCCACTGCAGGGTGCCTGGAGACCGTCCCAAAGGCATTCTGGGGAAACACACAGCTCGCACGTATGAACGTGCTCACAGTGCAACGACCTGTGGCCCAGCCTTCCTGCTTGCAGAAGCGCTTCCTGGGGAAGGAACTGGATACTTGGACAATGTAAAGCTGTTTTGAGTGCGGTGGCTGCATCATCATTTGTAATTGAGAAAAGAGGGAAACAGCCCATTAAAGGGGTAGATGGTTGAAGAAAACATGGGACATCCCTACAATGGGATTTTAATGCTCTTACAGTAAAGGTGTGGATCAACAGTTATCAGCAAGAAATGATCTTCTGGTTATATTAGTAAGCAAATAAATGGTTATAAAACCATATGTATGGCTGGCCCCATTTCGTAATATATTTTTGCATATGTATGTATATATAGTATATATTTGTGTATTTTTAAGCATTTGTATGCTTAAAAATAGACCACAAAAATATGCACCAATATGTTAACAGTTGTTATTTTTCTGTAGGAATGACAAATGATATATTTCTTTTTCAATATCTGATTTTCTCCACAAGAAGTGAGTATTACTTTGTACTTTTTAAAACTAAAACCAAAATAACATGTCCACTCAGTCCCACCTGGGGACCTTTGCCTGGTGGTTCCCTTCACCTGGAATATTCTTCCCCAATATCCTCCACTTTCTTCGAGTCTTTGCTCAAATGTCATTTTCTCCAGGAGCCTTCCCTCACCACTCTATTTAAAATTGCCACAACACACCTCTCTCTTCCCATGCTGTATTCCCCTCCTTTAGTCCATGGAACTTATCAACTTCTAACCTGACACATAATTTGCATATTTATTATGTTTACCATCTGAAATTTCCTCCCCTCCCCCAGAGTCCCCAGCCAGAAGGTCAGCTCCAGGAGGGCAAGGATTTTTGTCTGTTTTGTTCCCTGTTGCTTCCCAGAGCCTAGAACTGAGGTTGGTGCATAGCAGAAGTGCAATACATATTTGAGGGATGGACGAATGGATGGATAGATGGACGGATGGAAGGAAGGATGGAATATAAACAAGCAAATGGTTTTCCTGTACAAAGACTTCCATCCTCGCCTTTCTGATTTTCCAGAGTGATGTGGATGGGATGGATCTGGCAGGCTGCTGAGGGACAGGTGGCAGAAATTTCAGATTATTCTCCCTTCATTTGCAAGCGAGTAGAAAGCTGTTCTGAGCCCTAAGGCAGCACCGCCCCCTTCTGGGAAGTTTGAGGAACTGCAGTGTTCAGCTGTGGCCTCCTGTAATATTTCAAACTGTTAAACCTGGGAATTTGGAAAGGAACCAAGTAGGAAGGTTATTACTGAGAGTGAGGTCCTGTGTTTTTCTCTGCACAACCAGATAAATCTGTGGAGGCCTCTTCTGGCTGGAAGAGGAGCTGAGAAGGAAACAGGGCTCACTCCCTCACATGCAGGGTCCTGAGTTCGCCTGTCCCAGTGGGTGGATTTCTCCTGTTGAGAAGTTTGGCCAAGACTGACCTGGAAGGAAATCAGCTGGCTGCAGTTCAGAGTCCACTCTCCAGGGATCTTTTTTGGAACTTCTCGCTCCCCTGGGGTCATCCCAGGTCTAAGGTATTTCTCAGGTTTTGTGTCTTTTATCACCCCCCAAAACGAAAATTTCCAACCCGGTTTTTACCGAGACTTTTAAATGAATGTGCAAGTTCAGTTACAGAAAGTGAAATGGATTGGCCACGCCAAGTTTGTTCATTGAGTCAGCACTTTTACTGAGCAGTCACTGTTTGTCAGGCACAGTTCTAGGTGCTGGGGACACGACAGAGAAAGACAGACGAAAATCTCAGCCTTCATGGAGCTGATATTCTAGGGTGGAGGACAGATGCTTAGCACAGAAATAAATCCAAATATGTATCTAATTTAAAACTGTGCTAAGTGCTCTGAGGGAGAACAGGGTGTTGTGAAAAAGAGCAACAGGAGTAGACTTCAATTTTGGGAAGACCATTCGAGGACATGTTTAAATTTGAATTCTCCGCCCAGTGGTCAGAAGTGTGGAGGGGAGGGAGGAAACTTCCAGGCTTTCAGCCTTGGCAAAGTATCTACCCAGAGAGGAATAATTTGTCCATTCTACTAAATGTTTGCTCTCTGGGGACTGGTATTGTAGCATGGTGGTCTACATTCACAGTCCTGGGTTCACATCCTGGCTTTGCTCTCTTTGCTGGTTTCCACTTCCTTGTCCCATTGATATAGTGTAAGGGTTTAATGAGATAATGCAGATAAAACGATTGGCACACGCCTGGCAAGTAGCCAGTGCTCAATAAATGCTAATTGTTATTAAAGGCTCTGAGAAGTTCAAGAACTAAGAGCCTATTTAACTAGACTTGCTCTATGACTACAGAAACATTCTGCTGCTGAACGTTTTGTACGGCATTATATTTTGGGGGGAAATGACTTCAGCAATACTGGGTGCGGGGGACAAGTAGACACTATTTGTTGCCTGCCCCAAATCCATTTGCCATCTTTTTTCTTGCTAACAGAACTCATGTTCAGGATTTGGCTAAAAAGCCTTTGATCTCAAAGAAGACAAGCCAGGCTTGGTCTAAACAAGGGTACCTCACTTTGTAATGGCCAGTGAAATGTTTGGGGAGTCTCCTGGAGGCTTCTGGGAAAGATGTTTTTCTCCCTGATAAGAACTAGATGTGCTCCTCAAAAAATCAAAAAATAGAACTACCATAATACCCAGCAATTCCACTTCTGGGTATCTATCTGGAGAATTCCAAAACACTAGTTCGAAAGGATATATGCACCCCTGTATTCACTGCATCATTATTTACAGTAGCCCAGGTATGGAAGCAACCTAAGTGTTCACTGATAGACAAATGGGTAAAGATGTGGTACGCTTATACAATGGAATACTACTAGGCCATAAAAAAGAATGAAGTCTTACCATTTGCAACAACATGGATGGACCTAAAGGGTATTACACTAAGTAAAATAAATCAGACAGGAAAAGACAAATACCTCATGATTTTGCTTATATGTGGAATCTAAAAAAACAAAATAATTGGACAAATGAAACAGAAAAAAACAGATACAGAGAGCAACTGATAGTTGCCAGAAGGGAGGGGGGTTGCAGGATGGATGGCGAAGGTGAAAGTGAATAAGTACAAATTGCCAGTTACAAAAATGGTCCCAGAGATGCAAAGTACAGCACAGGGAATACAGTCGACAATACAGAGATAGGAATGCATGGTGTCAGATGGGGACTAGACTTACTGGGGTGAGCCCTTTGTAAGGTATATAAATGTCTAATCACTATGTGGCACACCTGAAACTAATGTAACATCGTATGTATGTCAACTGTAATTGAAAAATAAATGTAAAAATACTATACTTTGCTGTGTATTATGCGCAATTTTTGCCCAAATTTTTGAGGGGAAAATAAGGGTGTGCATTATACATGGGTAGTACCTGAAATACCTTGTATCTGTTCTTGGGTTTTGTAATTATTTATTGCATAAAATTTCTTATACCATAGTAGGTTCAAAATTAATGCTAATATGCCTTTATAATACAAAAACCAAGTATCTAAATATAAATAAATACATAATTGAATTAGCAAATTAAAACGAAAGATTTTTTCCTGAAAGTTTGGGCCAAATACATGGGTGTGCATCATACATGGCAAAATACAGTAGACATGTGTGTGAAGCAGCACTTCCCCTGCCCCACCCCCACCCCCACCCCCACCCCAGGATCCCTGGATCTGTGGGCGCCGTCTCCAGAACACGAAGAGAAGTCAATAGAATCACAAGACAACACCAGGGTCCCTGATCACGTCCAGCTGCTGAACAACCTGAGAACTGTCCATTACTCCCAAGCTCCTTGTCATGAGAGAACAATAATCTCCCACTGGTTTAAGCAGCTACTAACAGATTTCTGTCAACTGCAGCCCAAAGGGTTCCTTACTGATCCCTGGGCCCCAGCTCCCTGCTCAGGATCTAGATGAGCCTCGCCTTCTCTGTCTGTGTTCACGCACACTCGTGTGCTCTGAGAACAGCCTCTGGGCGGGGTCCCAGGCAGAACTGCCCCCCCTTCCCCTGCCGCTCCCTTTGTGAAGGCACGGCTCACCTCACAGGCCCTTCTTGGCCTCTCACCTTCATTCCAGATCGGATCCCATGATCCACCCCTCTTTGTCTTTCTCATTTCACCAGTCTATTTTTGTTCTTTGTAGAATGCCCTGGCCCCTGGCCAGGATACAGAGGTATTAGTACACACTCTCCCTTAATCCCTCCGGCTCCTGTTCCTTTGTCTAAAGTCACGCAGGAGAACAGGTCAAATGTAGCTTTTTCTGTCTTGCTTTTCCTGGGGAAATGAAACGCTCCAGCATGTGTCCCAGCCCCCAAATTCTCTCCTATTCTCCCCACCACACATGGCCCTGGAACTTCCTATCTGTCTCAGGTCTCACAGGAGCCCTACAAAGGAGGAATAGCAAATACATGGCACAAGGCATGCATGCACCACTCCCTGATCCACTGTCCATGGCAGACATTGCTAATCAACCACAGCCCAATTGGGGCTGCAGGAGAAATGAGCTACATCCTTGACCTCTCTTGGAAGGCTGGGAGCAGGGGATAAAGAGTGTTACCCACACTCAACTCAAAATTTCTTTGAGGCCTGTCACCCTGATGTTTGTTACTCAGCCAGAGGGGGTCCAACCTGAAGCCTTGGACAGGTAGAGGTGGGTGTGAAGAGCAGTGACGTCAGCCCGAGACACTGCACTGGAAGTTTGCCCAGGCCTCCCCAACCTGTGTTCTGGACTCACTTTGGGACCATCCTCAGTCCTTTTTAAATGTGGCTCCATGAAACAATCCTATAGCAATCGCCTACTATGTGCCAGGACTGAGAGCCCTAAAAGGGTGAATGAATCCTGGCCTCTGTCCTGGAAGGTGACAAGATGATAAGGCAGAGTACAGTGCATGCTGCAACAGAGCATCACTCAGCCATTCAACAAGTATTTATTGAGTGCCCACTATGCGCTAGGCATTGTGCTGGGTGCTGGGGAAGATGGTGAGCGAGCAGGGCACGGTCTCTGCCCTGTGGCTCCGCAGCCACACAGGAGCTGGATGCCCACCAAATCATCAGACAAATAAATGAGAAATGGGGCTGTGGTGAGTGAGGGGGAGGGGGAAGCCAGGTACTGGAGACCTTCCTCTGAGGAGCTGGGAAACAATCAACAAATGTTAACTAGGCCAGTGGTTCTCCAATAGGAGCGATTTTTCCACCCCCAGGGGACATGTGGCAATGCCCGGAGACATTTTTGATTGTCATGACTGAGTGGCATTTAGTGGGAAGAGGCCAGGGGTGCTATACAACATCCTCCAGTGCACAGGTCAGCCACCCCACAAAGAATTATCTGGCCCCAAATGTCAATAGTGCTGATGACCTCACTCTTTACCACCCCACCCCCAATCATGCCTGAGAGGTCAAGGATGTCTGTTCATCTCTCCTGCCCATTCCAATTGAGCATGGCCATCTGTGGTTGATTAGCAATGTCTGCCATGGACAGTGGGTTGGGGAGTGGTGTGTGCATGCCAGGTGCCATGTATGTGCTATCCCTCCCTTATAGGGGTCCTCTGAGACCTGAGGTAGAAGCAAAGTTCCAGGGCCATGCATGGTGACACTGAGAAACCCTGACCTAGACAAAGAGGGGAAGGAAGAAAGGTCCAGATGATGGAAGAGCTTTTATCCTAGCAAAGTGGGCAGCCCTTTAAAAGCATGGGTGGTGACAACTGGCTTTGAAAAGGTCTCGCTGGCTGCCATGGGCCAACAGACCACAGAGGGCCAAGGACTGGACACAGGAGACACCTGGGGAGGCTGCTGGAGCCACCCAGGCAGGTGGCCACAGGAGTCTGATCAGATTAGCTGTGTGCTCCCTGCAGGCCTGCACTGAGAGAGGACAGAAGTCTCAATGTGAATTCCAGGGAGAGGTTTTGAATTTTGGTTACCATTTGGGGCTGGACATTCTGAATACTGAAGTAAGACTGTACTTGGGACTAAATGACCATCGAGTGAGCAGAAAAGCCACAAGCAGAAAAGTCTCGATTTTTTCTCCAATGCAGGCATAGATTGCCCGAGGAGACAGGATTTATGAAGACAGTGGAAGGCAAAAGCAAAGCTGCATTTTGCTCGGTGTCACCTCAATCCAGCCTCACAGCATCCCCCACGAGGCTGGTATTCCTACCCAACCCACTTCACAGATGAGAAAAGGCAGGTTCAACAAGAAAAAGCCTCTTGCCTTCTGTCATCAGCAAGCAGTTGACAGCAG